>ML816773.1:0-19186 GCA_009831015.1 Picea engelmannii | reverse complement strand
GTGACCTCTAGTAAAGCGTTGTTAACTCTTGTTAGCTCAATGTCACTTTCCGAATATAACACCTGTGACTGGAGTGACCTCTAGTAACCCTGTTTACCCCTCTTTGGCCCTGGCTATAGTCTAACGGGGTGGTTTAGACCATTAGGCCTCCTCTTCTGGAGCTCCTATTTGGAAAGGGACATTACACAACACCTTTGGACAAATATCTCTTCTTACTATATTGAAAATAAAATCAAAATTATGAGAATAATGAAAGGAAAAACCCCGATTTTTATAATAATGAAAGAAAATTCATTAGAAATATGAAATTACCTATAAAGTTTGAAAACAATCAAAATATAATTAAAATATACTCACTCTTATTTTATATATTATTAATTCTATTATTTATTTATATTTTAAAATTTAACTGAATTAGATTATTAGAAGAAATAATGAAAAAAAGAACGCAAGATTTAGTAAAGGAAATATCGAAAAAATCAATATATGTTAGATTTTCCTACGATTAACTTAACGACCTCCCAATATCATATGTGAATGATTTGATATCCTCCTCCCATTGTGTTCTTTAAGTCACCTCATTTTCTCTAAGTTCCTGTTTAAAACTAGTTTTAATCTCTATGTGTAGAGGTTTCATACTAGTGGGCATATTTTCAACACGTTAAAAAAAAAAGCCTTTTTTGGGGGAACTATGATGTATTTGCATTGACAAGATGCAACATTTTTCTAATTTAGGTATGAAGATCAAATTTATTATTTTATGAAAGAGTAACTGAAAAAAACAATTCTCCAAATACTTTTTAATTTATAAAGGTTTTATTGGTCCCTGTCGAAGGCAAGTAGGGACTATAGCATTCAATGGAGTGTTGACTTTGTATTAGTTTGGTGTTGATTATATATTTTTCCCCAATCTATAATGTTTCACATAACAAACTGAAAAATTTATTTTTGATATAATAAAATAAAACCTCTTCTTTATAATCTGATTGGAAGATGGAATCGAAGTCTTATTGTGGGCTTTTCTCTTCCCGATGTTTGATTTTTCTCTCTTGCTAATGTTTATGTTTTCTCTTGCTAATGTTCTCCCTTTGCCTTCTTGGATTAATTCCGAAGATACAATGATTATTTTCTATTTGTCTATGTTTTTTTTAGCTTCTTAAATTAACGCTGACAAGTCCACAATGAACATGGCTCTGACAACCTTCCCACCTTCCCACCGCCATCTATGGACCGCCTCACCACCTTCTTGGTATCTATTCACTGCCCCATACCCACCTTCTTGGTATCTATTCACCTCCCCATACTCACCTTCTTGGTATCTATTCACCGCTCCATACCTAGAGTACAATGGATGTTAAGTTTTGAAAGACAACATTGTTTAAGTCCGATGTTATGTTTGATTATGCATATGTACTTTAAAAACTCTGCAATGTCTCCCTGCAATGTTTCCAAAGGCCATGGAATTATTGTTGTCAACCCACAGACCAGCTGGCGAGCAATCTCCCCAAGCCCACCGAAGGCCAGTGAACACTGTGATTGTCACTGCAAGTGTAATTAGAAATGCTTTAAGAAACAAATATAGTGTAACTGGAGGGATGCTTTTGAGTAGGTATGTACCCTGTCATTTGTTGTGATTTTAAACAAGGCTTACAACATGTACTATGGAATAAATGAAAGTCCTAATTTTCAATACAAAATAAAAATGAGTGGGAAATAATTTTTATTTATTCACTTAGAAGTGACTGTAATAGATATGTATAATGGCCTGATACAAGAGTCCATACCTGAACTTTCTATGCTATTGCTCATCACAATTGCTGAGATCATGACTAGTTTCAAGGTAGCAATTGTTGAGATCAAATGCGTTATGCCCTTTCCTTTTCATAACGATTTTTTGAGTAAAACCCAAACCAGAGGCGACATACCAGATTGCCCGAAAATAGAAAGGGGCATCCAGTCAGTATCCATTGTGCTCGCAAGAGTGAGAGTGCAAAGGGGACTAACTAGGGTCCAATAGTTGGACCCTATAGAATAAGGATTTCATCATAGCAAGTATTTGAGTGATTGGAGAAGGCAAATGGATGAATGTTAAATCATTCTTAAAAAATTCTTACAACATACCAAATTGATTTTTGCAATGTCCTGTAGAATTTTTATCTCCTTAAACAACCATGGCTAGGAAAAAATCAATTAAAATCGCTACCCCAAAGAAGTAAATCCTCCACCTCCTTCTCTGCTATTTTTCACCGATATCACTGCAATTCTAGAAGCCAAAAGTAGAGGAGTCATTTTCAGGGTCAAGATGGAACATGTATCGAGAGAAAGCAACATACTATAACACGTGAATAAGCTCAAAGCTACGTAGGGTAAGCTCGGGGCCACCCATCAAAGCACCTCATTACTGTGCTCATCAATCAAAGCAAGCAGTAGTAGATTGGAGCAAGTAGTAGTAGACCGGGTTGAATGAGCAACATCAGAGCACTCGTAGTTTACCCTGTCGAGGAGCTGGAGGGAATGGTAGGCAGGTGAATCTCCTCCCTGCCGATTGTGCGGCTTGTTTCAAAAATAATTTGATCTCCTCTTCAAGTATAGATTTGATTACTTATTGAATTAAAACTACTCAGATTCCCCCCATTGTTAGTTCCCTGCACTCCGTTGGTAGTTCCCTGCACTCCGTTGGTAGTTTTGATTTTAGTGTTGAACTCCTAAACTTGATTTCTTGAGGGGAGCTTGGGGTTTCATATTAAAAATGAAAATCTAAAACTTGTTTCATGTAGAGTTGCAATGAGTTGATAGACTCCTCCTGGAGTGAGTCGACGGTGTTGCAGTTAGGGTCGTTCACTGCAACATAGTTGCCATGCAACCAATTATGCTCCCATCCAACCAACTATATATTAACTTATTCAGTTGCATGTGTACGTTGTGCTACATGTTTTTAATGGTATTATGAGTTGTGACATGTTTGGCTGGGAGACATCTCTTTGTTTCTATTGTTTTATTTTATTGTAAATATTGAATTTTTATTTTATTTTAAATATTTTATTTTAATTTATTCGATCAATAAATCTTTGTAGATTTTGGTTCTTAGGTGCACAACCTATTTCCGGTGGGATGGAACTAGGGAGTGTTTGTTGGTGGTCTCTTGACCTCTACAACCTGCATTAGCATCATAATTTTGTTAAGCAAATCTAATCCATTTTGATCTCAGTAAAGCCTAGAGCCGATACAAGCAAAAGCAACGACAATGCAATGCAAAACGACATCGTTAGGGAGATGGAAATATCCATCCCCTAGCATCTTCAGTAGCCATTCCATGAAGATTACACATCACGAGGAGTTTCACATGTAAATGCGTTGAAAATGCGAACACGCCTTAGAATGTGCCTGCCAAATCCACACCAATCTCGATTTCTGTAATGGTAACCCCTATTGCTCTGACCTTGGTTTTCTCGTCAATTAGAAGGGTTTTTTTTTAACGTCCATTCCATCTCTTTTGGCCCTATTTTTTTGAAGAGTCACTTAACCCAATAGATATTCTTGGTAGTAGTCAAGTGTCCCAAAGAGGAGGGGACAATATAGAATTATGTTCGGTCGACGACTATTGTTGCTCGAGTTACCGTAAGAGGCATGAATTGGCTACCCCCCAAATAATATCAGTATTTGTCTAACATTCGTATCAAAGAAACATTTAACCCAGATTTCAGTGGATTGTGTAAAATAAATTTTTACCCGTCTCGAGGACTTGCTTTAGATTTCAGTGGATTGTGTAACTTACTTTGTAAGAAATGCGACACATTGGTGCTATTTTAGATGGAATCATTCTAAATTGAAGTTTTTTAGTCGTATCGGTATATACTTGCAACTCACGTTTCACATACTTATTTGCATTTACATGTAGTATCCTATTATTGGGTTCAAATTTTAAAACTAAACAACAATTTTAGTGTCTGTTTTTACAATTTTAATAAAGAATGTTCAGTTTTAATAAAGAAAGTAGTTTTAATAAAGAACATTTGTAATAAAGAATGTAGTTTTAATAAGAATGTTGATGGTTCAAATTTTTTAACTGTATTTGAAGTTACAATTTTAATAAAGAATGTTTAGTTTTAATAAAGAATGTAGTTTTAATAAAGAATATTGATGGTTCAAATTTTTTAATTGTATTTGAAGGACAAATTGCCTAATTACGGTTAAATTCCATCTCTGAAATTTTTCTAAATATCTTGGCCAGGTGGTTGAAATGTATGTTTGTTTGTATCACGCTGACAAGATAACTTTGAATTCAAACGTAATCAATAACCGTTGAATAATTAATGTTGTATATTTTGGGTGCATAATGTTTGCTAAAGTAAACTGTATTTAGGCTCTGTATTTAATTGGATTTCTACACTTTATAGAGACTCCCCCAACAAGAAAGATATGATTTTCTGTGGGACCTCCAAGGTAGCGGACCATGGGATGTTGATGCCTCCAACATCTCATGGGAGGGCTCTCCTCCCATTTACATTTTGGATTTAGAAAGCTCAAAGTGTAGTTAATACAACACCTTGAGCGATAGAATAAAATCCCATTCCCTTCCTTAACATTCATCATGACACTACGCGTTTCATGAGGCTCTTCTAATATATTGGAGTCGATTAATGCAGGTATACATATACGATTCCACCCCCATGCTAGTGGATCAAATCCTATTACTCTAATTTAGGCAGAGAGGAGGCTACTTGATTTGCCGAGAACAAATCGCCAGGGCTTGGATCTGTGAATGGAACAAGAGATGACACATAGAAAATGAGTGGAAGCGATGTAGGATCGCCATTCCTTGCAAACAAAGGCCGCGTTCAAAATATCTATGACGGGAAGAGAAGAGAGTATTATCTCGATCACTTCATCGGTTATCAACGAAATACATAGTGACGATCCTTCAACATTATCCATCAAAATTCACGACTTCTCCTGTAACTTGAAGTGGGTTTTGGATTTATATAATGTGACATGAAGACTGCGGGAAGAGGAAAATAGCCATCCAACACATCAGACATGGAATTTTCTGTTTTGTTTAAAGGTTGACTTCAATCCTTCTCTACCAATGTGAAACACTTTGGGTAGGCATGATCATATGGTCCAGTGTCATAGCCAACCAAAAAGCCACTATTGTCATAGCCATGATTATTATTCAACAAAAATATCATTGTAGGAGCAACAAAACATATCATTGTCCCTAAAACTTATGTTAAGACTTATAATATACTAAAACTAAAAACTTAATATATTAAAAACTTAGATAAAACTTAATATACTAAAAACTTTGGCTATCTAAGATAGCTCGGAAATAAGATCGACAATAAGACTTTGATCTTGTTAGCCAATAATATCTTCAAAATATCAACTTAAATAATATAAAATATAACTATTTTATTTTACTATGTAGGTAAATTATATGCAGTCTTTAACAATTATTAATAAGGACAAGGGAATGGTGAAATAGGATTAGCTTCCTAGATTCCTATCCTTTCCTCAAGTCTGTGGTTGAAAATTGTTCTCCTCGCGGTGATATCTCTATAGAACAGATAAAAGCCACATTTCCCATAGATCTGGGTCAGTAGGGCTCCCATCCTTAGTGGTTATATCCGTGATGGGATGGGATCAGATGGAGAATGTGTTACTATATAGGTGGAATTGAGATTGGGACGCAGTTGTTGAAGCAACACTAATATCATATCTAGACATGCTAATAAGCCAAGCCTAGCATCTAAGCCAATATAGGCAGTAGCATGGACAATTGATCTTATTGTTGATCCAAACTTTCTTTGTGCTTGTGAACAAACACTTTGAATGGTTTCTGTGAACGAATTCCATCTATGTGAAAACCCACAAAATAGATCTTGACTTACGTGAGTATGCATGGGTAAAACGCCCCCAGTTTTGTAACTCATGATGATGCATGATTTGTACTCATGATGATGCATACTAAGGATATATTGTATATTAATGTTTCTAATAGAATCAATTTTTCCCTATGATGCTAATACCCTTCATGTTTCATATGACACTAAATTATAAAAACACATAACCTTTCTATATTTTCAATTTCAAATTTGTACGGCAGGGACTAAGTTGTTGAGCAACACTTGTTTTACTAGATGTTTTTGCATAAGAGTTCCCACTAAAACCATTTTCTAAAATGTAATGCTCTTAGCTTGTACATGTGTAATGTTGTGCAAAACATGTAATAAGAATTGGTGCAACTAATATAGAATCAAACTGTTAAAGATTAAAAACATGGAAAACTTAATTTTTTTTACATAAAACTATGAACACTCCAAACCAATGACAACCCAAGTTAATTTCCTTACTTTTAAATATTAATTAATCGAACTTTTTCGTACATTTTTGTTGAATAGTGGGAGAAGATAAGTTTAGGTGGTGTTATCAAGATGTAGGAGCATTCGTAGCGTTCAAAAAATCCTACATCAACCAAAATTAGTAGATTAATTTGTGACTTAGTTTCAATTATATTTCTAGTGTTATTTGAGTTTGGTATATATACGTGACTACATGAGACCAAGAAAGGTTGAATAAGGGATTCACTTTGAACATTGAACCCACTAAGGATTTTGAATAATCGTAGTGTTAGAGATTAATTGGAAAATCCTTCATGGATTAATAGTGATTTAAAAAGGAAGAAAAGGAGTTGGCTTTTTTTTTTTTGAAGACAAAAGTTCTCCCCCCTGAGTGCCTGAGAGCCGCATCTCCCTGAGACTGCCCTCAGGGATTCCCCTCTGGCGTGCTGCGTACTAGTCCCTTTGAGACATCCCTGAGGCCCGATCCCAAGGGCCCGCATCCCATTTGAGGCCGTTGTTTCGATGATCCCTGTTGGAGGTGGGGAGTAGCCGCCTCCCCTCAAACCCTTCGTTGATGAAGCAACTTTCAGAAGGTTTTTGCTTGCCCAAGGAAAGAAGAAAGAAGGAGGAGTTGTGCCAAAGTTTGTTAAAAAACTAGATGAAGTCCCAGTAATCGATTTACCCCCAGCCCAACCCATGAGAGTGGTCGTTTATCTAGCATATCTTTCTCTAGTCGGATAGTTCACAGGGCTCTGGCCATCTCCACGAACAGTTGAGAACTGGATTCAAAAAAATTGGAGGCCATTGATTTCATACAACGTAACCAGCTATGCAGTCGAGAGAGGCTTCTTCTTGTTCGAATTCATATCCAGAGAGGATCAAGATCTGATCTTTAGGAGTGGGCCTTATTTCATGGGACCACAAGGCCTCTATTTAAATCTCTAGACACTTGATTTCGACCCCGAAGTGGATGTGCCAAAGGCGGTCCCAGTCTGGGTACGTCTACCCAACTTGATGATCCATTGTTGGAACCCCTCCTCCCTGCAAACCATAGGCAACAGGCTGGGAATATTCATTGACAAAGCAGATCCAAAAGGTCAATACTCTTGTGCTCAGATCTGCATAGAAGTTGACCTAGAAGTGGGCCTTCCTAAAGTAATCAAGCTAAATTTCGGGGAATAGCATCACTACCAAAAATTGGACTATGAGTAGTTGCCGTTCAAGTGTCGTAGTTGTCATGAATACAGACATTTCCAAAAACAATTCCCAAAAATCCAGACCATGCAACAAGAGAAAGAATGAGGAGAAGGTTGGCAGCGAGCGAAAAGGCCCAAGATAAACCCCAACCCTAACTCCAAGAAGGTAAAGAAAAACCAAAAAGGAAAAAGCGATATGGAAAATAGTTTTGCAATACTTGGGAATCAAAAGAATGAACCAGTAAGCAATGAAAATACAACAGAAAAGCAAGACAAATAAGAAGAGGCAAGCCAGGAAAATAAAGAATCTCCTCTGCAGCTAGAACCAAGAGAAATCCCCGAATCCCAAATATCAAAGACATAGGAAGAGACATCAGAAGAAGTTGAGGGGGAAGCATATATTGGTTTATCTTAGAACCCCTCGAAACCAGCTACTAGAGGAAGGAAAATGGAAAAAGAAAGAAGAGAAAGGGAGACATACAAAGACAAACTCCAAGGATCTCAACCAACTCTGGAAACAATGTTAAATCCAAGAAACACAAGGAACCAAGGGAAACCCTCTCATAGGACGTCGTCCAATCCAAAAAGCAAGTAATGAAGATAGTCTCCTGGAACTGTAGGGGTTTAGGAAGCCAAATCAAAAAAGAAGCAACAGAATATCTAATCCGAATCACAAACCCAGATCTTCTACTAGTCCAGGAGACTAAACTGGAGGAATCTGAATTTCTCCAAACCAGTGCAATGTTGTGGAAAAAAGGAGCAGGTGCAGTGGTTAGCACCAGAGGAGTCTTTAAAGGTATTGGATCCCTGTGGAACTCCTCTACATTCGAAATATTGAAGACAAAACATTATATTCACTGGATTCTCACCATCCTTCTTCATAAGGAGTCAGGTATCCAGGTTAGCATTTTTAATCTTTATGTTCTTGTTCTCCTTGAGAAAAAAAAGACTGCTGGAATAAATTAAAAGAGTTTCTTAGCATGCATCAGATTGAGAACATAATCATTGTCAGGGACCTCAATGTCACTTTATCCCAAGGGGAAAAAAAGTGGGGAACCATTTTAAGAGATCGCATTCAAGAATGGGTTGAGGATACCATACTTGATTGGGATTTGGAAGATATAAAACCTTCTAGAGGAAAATACACTTGGTCTAATAAAAGAAATGGCCTAAGGAACATAGCATCAAGGTTGGACGTATTCCTAGTCCAAAGCTCCTTTCTCCTCTTAGGACTCAATGATGAGTCCAAGATCCTTCCTTTCAGTGCTTCTGACCATAAGACAATAAGTCTAGAATTCACCAAAGACTCCCCCCTGGGCCTGATTCCTTTTAGATTAATCCCAACTTGGATTCATCATGAGGAGTTTATTGAACTGGTCACCGGAGTTTGGAAGGATCCAGTTTCATGCTCACCCTTTTTTGTGTGGGAAGAAAAGCTCCGAAGGATGAAGAGGGCTCTCAAAATATGGGAAAAATATTTGAAATCCCCAGCAACCCAAAGAATGGAAGCTCAACAACAATTGAAAGTTCACCAACTAAAAACGGAAGAAAGAAATATCAGCCCAGATATGCTGGAAAAAGAAACATACCTACATAGAAAGCTCTATACAACCTGCAGAGAGGAAGAAGAATACTGGCGACAAAAATCTCAAAGTCTTTGGCTAAAAACTAGAGATAAAAATACAAGTTTTTTTCATCAGCAAGCATAAGCCAGAAAAAATTACAACTCTGTCAAGGAAATCCAATTTTAGAATCAGATTGTCAAGGACTTCGAAGGAATCAAGCAAGTTGCTCATCTCCACTTCAAAGGGATTTACACTAAGGATACTTCCACAAAAATCCATCATCGAGTTCTCAATTTTATCCCTACAGTTGTCAAGTCAAGATCCAATCAACAACTTATAACTCCGCTCACATTAAAAGAAGTGAAATCAACCTTGGACAGTCTGGCCCCTGATAAAGCTCCAGGGCATGACGGATTTACAACTAGTTTCCTTCAAGTTTGCTGGCCAATAATAAAGCATGACCTGCATAAAATGATTTTAAAGTCACAAAGGTGCCACAAGATTGGGGGAAGCAGTGATTATGTGTTCTTAGCCTTAATTCCTAAAGAAAAAGGAGCCTCATCCTTTGACAGATTTTGCCTGATTTCCTTGTGCAATATTGGCTACAAAATTATCACAAAAGTAATCGCCAATCGACTCAACGATATGCTCCCAACAATCATTCCAGAGAATCAAGGTGGCTTCATCAAAGGAAGGCACATAACTAACAATATAATTCTGGTCCAAGAAGTGATTCATTCAAGCATTCAATGGGGTGAAAAAGGTATGATTGTGAAACTAGATCTGGCAAATGCTTTTGATAGAGTAAGGCATGATTTTTTGTTTCAGGTAATGCAAAAGTTTGGCTTCCATTCTTCTTTCATCCAATGGATTAAGGCTTGTATCAAGACTCCTTGGATTGCTCCGTTAGTCAATGGACGAGCAACAAAATTATTTCAGGAATCTAGGGGGATTAGACAGGGATGCCTGCTATCCCCCCTGCTCTATGCCATTCAAGCCTCAATGCTAAGCTTTCAACTAGAACATTGTCGCTCCCAACATGAATTAATGGGCATAAAAATTGCAAGAGGGGTCAAAGACATAAAACATGCTCAATTTGCCGATGACACACTCCTTTTGGGAGGGGCTAGTACCATCATAGCTCGTAAATTTAAGCAACATCTAGATCTTTACAAGGAAGCTTTTGGGAGCCAAATAAATCACAGGAAGAGTCAAATATTCGGATGGAACTGCAAGCCAAGGGAAATGGTGGAAATATCTAGAATATTGGAGATGGAAGGGGAAACTCAACGGGGGTCATTCAAATACTTAGGAGTCCCCATCTTCAAATCCAGGCCTAAATATTCTCACCGGTCTCCTGTAATTGACAAAATAAAAACCAGAATCTAAGCGTGGGGGGCCTCCTGACTAAACTTGGCAGGGATGCTAGTTCTCCTTAAGTCAGTGTTGGCTAGTATTCCAATATATCAATTATCCATTCTGTTAGCTCCAACTAGTTTCATAAGTCAAATCGAGTCTCTTCTAAGAAAATTTATCTGGAAAGGAGGCAATCAGAATGAAAATAAGTTTTCTCTAGTCAATTGGGGGAAAGTAACAAAGCCTTACTCAAAAGGCGGTCTCCAGATAAGAGACCCGAGATTTCAAAATCTGGCACTAGGGGCCAAACTGATTTGGAATCTGGTCTCTGGAAAACTCACCTAGAGCAAGAATGCCCTGTGGAAGAAATATTATTCAGGTGCTAGAAGGAAGTGTCTCAATACAACCCCTAAAGCCTCAAAAGGATCGCTAATATTCACAATCTGTCAAAAAGTCTCTGGGTACTTCAATCCCCATTTAACCTGGATACCTGGAAATGGAGAAAACATACTAATTTGGGAGGTCTCAATCCTGAAAGAGCCTCCTTTAGATTCCATTCCAGGCACCACCAATATAAAAAACTTCCTTCACGCCCAAAATTTAAACAGGATTTGGGACATTTCAAAGTGGCACTCTGATGCAAACAAAATATGGAAAGAATGGTATTTTCCAAGAAGTCCAAGCCACCTGCATAATGAATAAATTCGGTTGCTCACGTTACTCTAGGGGAAATCGTTGATTGCAACAAATAAGAAAGATCGAAGGGGATGGGATATCAATCCGATTTTTACACAGTTTTAGAGGGTTATAAGCTTGCCAAAGAAAACTCGTATGCGTCCCCCAACCCGGCCCTGTGGAAAGAAGTCTGGAGATACAAATCCATCCTGAAAATCGACATGTTCATCTGGCCGCTAACACACAACGCCATTCTCACAGGAGACAACATTAAAAGAAAGGGATGGGAAGGCCCCACGCGCTGTCCGTTCTGTGTCTCAAATGAGAAAACCACGACACATATATTGTTGAACTATTCATTTACTCGTGAGGTATGGAACCTGGTGTTAGCCCCTTGGAAAACTCAAGTCACTCTCCCAGATGAGATACCCAACCTTCTTCTCAGCTGGCAGGCTCTATGCCCCTTCTCCCTCATGAAGAAAGACCAACTCAAAATTTGTTGGGGGTACCTTCCCAAGTTTATTTTCTGGAAAATCTGGTTAGAACGCAATGCCTGATTCTTCAAAGGGAAAAATGCCAGAGAGGAACAAGTGATGGAAAAAGCTAAAGCAATGATGGGGTACTTTCTATCAACCATCCATTTGCCAGCAAATAAAGGTAGGTTAACTCCCAATGAGGAAGAATGGATTTCAAGCCTCATCCCAAGTACTCTGAAAGTATCAATTGCTTCTGAGACCCCTACATTCCAGAGGGAAATTAGGTTGGATCCTTCAACTTTTACAATATGGCGTAGATCCCTTCAAAGGCATAGTCTATTCTTTGACGGAGCTTCTAAAGGAAACCCCGGTGAGGCTGGCGGGGGAGGGGTGATTATTGATCCCGAGGAAATAAAGGTACTATCGTATTTCTGGGGAATCAACAAGGACACAAACAACATAGCTGAAGCTTTAGCTCTTTGGCAAGGATTATCTCAAGCCCAAATCATGAACATTATGGATCTAAATGTATTTGGAGACTCTCTTATCATCATCCACACACTCTCTTCTAAGAAAATTACCAGACATATGAGGCTTCGACAAATTCTTCAGAAAATTAAACTTCTTATGACCAATTTCCATTCTATCCAATTATTCCATGTTCTGCGACAATTAAATGGCGAAGCAGATAACAAAGGTAACAAAGCAATATTACTAAACAAATGAGTTCTCGTACTATATGGAGTTGAGGGATTTGATAAACTACCATAAAATTGTGCTCGAGAGCTAGCCCCGAAGTCAAAGTTGAAACTATCCAATGAAGACTGATTGTAATTGTGCCAACAGTTTTCTGCTGTTTTTTAAATATATCTCATACTCGTTCTTGTTAAAAAAAAATAGTTATTTAAAAAGTATCATCAATAGAACAAATGGGTGGATGAATTTAGAGTTTAGAGATACCCTCCATCATTCCACCCTCCACATCACTAGTCTATAACTAAGTTATGTGGGAGGTGGGAAAAAATAAAAAAGATTCTATAGGGTGAAGGACCATGCCAAACCACATGGCCATCTTGTATGTGGTAAGTGGATCAATCCACACAATTGGATCCTTTGTGATCATATGAACCTCATTTCCATGGGGTCACAAAGCCCCTTGTGAAGAGATTGTATGCCTTCCAACCCCGTATTAACAAAATGTTAATAGGTGTCATAAAGAGCGAGGCCTAAACATGATGATGTGTGAATGTTCGATCTTCGACCACATCAATAAAAGGAGAACCGTGAATAAGAACCTGATTGTACTAGATATGCCAATGGGGATTCCACACAATGAGTTGTGTTAAGGTGACCATAAACAATTGGGTTTCTTGGGATCTATAACGATTTTGACAATTTGAATTCCATGAATTACATTATAATAAATCAACAAGAGAAGGAAAGGGTGTTTAAATCAAGAAAAGGTAAGTTCAAATCGGTTCCAATATGAGTTCTAGTTGGAATGAAACCTCTCTTATTGGAATTTGATCCCAAACAAGTATATTTAGGCCCAAGAGCTTGACCATTTGAGAAAAATAAAAGAATGCGTGTTTTTTTATTAAGTTTTATATGAATAATTCTTGCATTGTGTGTGAGAGAGTTTCATTGTGTAGTTGTGATAAGAAAGCCATAATTTGCCTGTATTAGTTGGTATTGTAGTAGGTTTCATTCATGCAATTGGGAAAATTGTTTGAGTAATCAAATTTTGTTGTGTAGAATCATTGTGTGGAGGAAAATTCCAGTGAGAGAATGTTGGGTCGAATTGTTTTCTTGTTGGTATTACCACAAATTTATGAGACCGATGGACTCATAACTATTCACTTTAGGATATTTTCTATATGTCACACAAAGGAGGAATAGGATCCATGAACATGAAAATCGAAGAGATAAGAAGAAGAATAAAATAATTAGAAACAACACAAACTAGAGATGCAAAAGAAGGATCAGAATATAGACATAAGAAGCAAAAGAGAAGAATGATAAAGCGATAGACCTCGATGTGTAGTTACTCTTATTTATAAAAGGAAAAAAAAATGCATGAGTTAAAGTTCTAAGTTATGATGGCAACTTGGAGGTAAAGACATTGGTACGTAGATGGGATTGGAGAAATTGAGTGGTACTTCAAATATGAGAAGATAGAAGACCCTCATAGAGTAAAATTTATTGCCATAAAGTGGAAGGGAAACACTACCTTTTGGTGGAAATTAGTGCAAAAAGATTGATCTTGGAAGTAGAAAGCACAAATTTGAACTTGGAAGAATATGGTGAATAAGTTGCACGAGAAATTATTGCTTGCATATAGGCCAACATATTTCTTCTTATCAAAATGTATGTAGTTTGAGATAGAGGGATAATATTTTTCATGAATATACTAAAGAATTCTATTGATTGGAAATTATGTTTAGACTTGATGATTTCAAAGATTAAAGAATGGCCATGTATGTCAATGGACATAAATTTATGATCAAAGATGAGTCATAATACCCATAATTTTCATTCTAAGGAAGAAGCATTTCAAGTTTCTTTGATGGTGGAAGAGAAAATAGCAAGAAAGGATCATAGTTCTAGAGGTATAATAATAATAAGAAGAGGGAAAATGACTAGCAGAAGAGGTTAAATGAACATGAAAACTAAGGAAGAAACCAACATAAACAATTTGATTGCATGTGGAGGAACTAACACTAGTAGAGGCAGAGGAGATATATTTAATGACACATGTTTCAAATGTGGCATAGTTCATAATTGAGCTTATGAATTTCTAGGAATCTAAACGACAAAAGAAGACATGATGCAAGAGCATAAGTAACACAAGCAACATAATATATAGCTCTAGATAACATCTCTAATGTTCAATAAGAGCAAGGAGAAAATTTGATGGTCCAGAGATGTTACTGAAGCCAGAGAAGAAACCAGAGGAGGAGTTTGAGCATAGGAAAGTTGTATTCAAGACCAAGTGTGAGCTTCAAAGTAAAAGCTATAATTTAATCATAGATGCTGGTAGCATTGCAAATTTAATTTCCATACAAACCATTTAAATGTTGAAATTGAAATGTACACCACATCCAAGTGCATATAGAGTATCCTTTTCACAAAGTCGACACTAAGTCACTCTGTTAGAACTATGTTTAATGAAATTTTCAAAATGGGGATTATAATGATCAAGTATTATGTGATGTTGTTTTTTAAGTGGAACTGAAGATTTTTTTATATATAAAAAGCGTTGCGCCGAAGTAAATCAAAAAATAAAAAAGTTTTTACAAAAATTGGCTCAAGGCCTATTGTATCCTTGACTGCTATCATGCTGCAAAACATAGTAAATTCCTTATTACACATCCATGCAGTCTAGTTGCAAATTAATTTAACAAATTGTCCAAGCAAAAATACATATTTGTAGAACATCTAACGATGGATATAATCATAATTTTATGGACCTCCTGCTCTCCATCATGGATTGAAGTAGTTTCTTCTACTTCCATAGTCACTACATCACATCCTCCTTGTTCTTCATCTGAGTTTTCAAAATGAGATACCCATGGAATTTGGTTAATTGAAGTCGATTGGGATTGTTGTGGCACAACTAGGGATCTAAGGTGTTGACATTCCAAATCCAAATTGTCAATGCGCTAAAGAAGTGATGCAACATTCTGATCGATTACACCAACTTTAGTCACGACTTTCCTAAGGGCCATAATGTTTCCTTCAACAATGTCTTCATGCCTATGCAACATGCACTTAATATCGCTCCAAGAAGGGTCCATTTTGAGACAGAGCAAACGACCAAGGTTATCAGTCCAAAACCAACAATTAACCCAACTTCCAGTGATGACATAAGCAATTGTGAAAGAGTATTTAGAATAACCAAGAAACTGACCATCAAACCAACTTTCCAAACTGACAACAGAGGCAAGGAGAGGACATTCCAATGTACCATACCACTATCCAAAAAAAACAAACGCGTTGTTAACCCAACTTCCAGATACGACAAAGCCAAGAGTGAAAGAGTATTCAGGACAACCAAGCAACCAACTAGCAAGCCCACCTTCCACACTGACAGCCGAGGCAAGGAGAGAACATACTAGTCTACCATACGATGATCCACAAGAAAAATCGTTCCCAAAAATGATAGAAACAATGGGGAAAATAGAATCTTTGAAATTAAAATGCAGAATGGCAAGGAACTACAATATTAAGTGCAATGGAGAAGGGGAAGAGAACCTAGAGACAAGGGAGAACCTGGTCAGAAGCCCATTCAAGTTCGATATTGATAGAGAGTTTCCCAATTTTGTTGAATTCCCACTGCAAGTTCCCACAGACACCTCAAATCCGAACCGATTCTCACCACACCAACCAATATCATCATAGAGGGAAATGAGATTTGAAACCATAACTGTCACGCGGGATAAACTGCCTTCACACACATAGAAATGAATGTGCTCGTCTATTCCATGGTTAGACACATGTGCAAGCCGCGACCCATTTATTTCTTTGTCCTGCCAAATGTCACTATGATTTGATGAGCGCTCTGTATGCTTATGGGATGGGAAGACTCCCTTTAACTCCATTAAAAATGATTTTTCCTTCCTTTAGTCTTGAACCAACTTTATCCCACCTATCAACACTAGAATTAAGCTCTCTCTTGATGTGGAATAAGGAAAATTACTTGAATTCCTTAAGGAGGGAAAGGGGGCGATACATTACACATCTGAAGATATTGCTCCCGATGATGGATCTTTTGATAATTGCCCTAATCATTGGCATAGAATCGCCAAGTATTGTTAATTTTTGTATTCCCATTTCTTTTGTGATTCAAATGCCTTCCAAAAGGGCACATGCCTCTGATGTGTTGTTTCAAACATTTCATAATCCCCAATCAAAGAAAGAAATAATATTTCCTCTGGGTTTGCATATAATACCCCCCGCACTTGTTGCCCATAAGTATTGTGTGATGTTTCCCTAATGGATGCATGTCATATTCTATAGGGTAGACCATGGTATTATGGCTAAAATGATTTCCATGATGGAAAAAACAACATATCTATGTTGGAGAAGGACGGAAGAAATTTCAAATTACATCTAATGGGGAAAGAGAGTGGAAAATATAGAAACAATAGAATTATGTTATGTGCAACCAAAGAATTCTTGAAGGAGATGAAGAATTCAACTTGTTGTCTTGTACTATTACCAAAGAACTATCATGTAGAAGAAGATAAAAAAGTGCCCAAAGAAGTAAACTATTTTTTAAATTTTTATGAGAAGATAATTTTAGTAGACATGCTGGTGGGATTTCCATCTATGAGAAGTGTTTCTCATTAGATTGATTTGATACCTCATTTGAGATTTCCAAACAAGGCAACACACATAACTTGCACTAGCTGAAAGTGAGGAGGCAAACACATAATGTTAAGAGCTACTAGATAGGGGATTGGTTAGATAAAGTTAAGATCATATGCAATACCAATTGTACTAGAACTAAATAAAGGAGGAGAATGGAGAATGTGCACCAAGTCTAGAACACAAAATAAGGTTACCATTAAGTACATATTTCCATTGCCAAGGATGGATGATTTGTATGATTGTTTGAGTGGATTCAAGTAATTTTCAAAGATTAATTGAAAGAGTGGCTATCATCAAATCATAATTAGAGATGGAGATGAATGAGAGATTGCATTAAAAAAAAATCTAGATTGTACAAATGGCTAGTCACACCATTTGGGTTGACTAATGCACCTAGTACTTTAATGAGACTAATGAATGAAGTACTAAAAACAATTCTTTGAAAAATTGTTATTATTTATTTAGATGATATTTTTATTTTTAGGAGGACAAAATAAGAGAATTGTGTGCATTTCCAACAAGTTTTGGAGTACCTTAAGAAGAAGATGTTGGTCAAATTGAAGAAATGCTTATTCATGCAAGAGGAGTTAGTTTTATTTGGAATTTATAATATATAAAGAAGGGATGAATATTGATCTATAAGTCATGGTTGTTGTAGATTAGAGGCCTACACATTCCATGGATCAAGAAGTTTTTGTAGTAAGTTTGACAGGAATTTAAATGGTATTTGTCCACCATTGACTGAGTGCATGAAGAAAGGTTGCTTTTAGTGGATTGCGACAAAAGATATAACTTTTGAGATTTTGAAAAAAAAAGTGACTAAGCAACCAATGTTGTTATTTATAGATTTCAATAAAGTGTTTCAGGTTGATTGTGATGTGAGTGGAATGACCATCAGAGTAATTTTGAGTAGGGAGGTAAACCTATTACCTTAATTAGTGAAAAATCGAATAATGCTAAAAGAATTCTTCATGGTATGATCATGGATTCTATGCCATTATTCATGCCTTGAAGAAGTGGAGCCATTATTTGTTGGTAGAGGAGTTTGTCTTATACACTGGCCATCGGGCGTTGCAATATATAAATAGTCAAGGTAAGTTGAATCAAAGTCATACGAAATGGGTTGAATTTATGTAAAGTTATTCTTTTATGTTAAAGCATAAGCTATTTGAAAAGTTAAATAGAGTATCTCATGAATTGAGTAGGATAGTTGCTTTCTTGAACACAATGTCGATAGAAGTGATTTGACTAGATTGCATGAAGGCATTGTATGATGAAGATGAAAACCTTGTAGCTGCATGGTGGGATTGAAAATAACTTGACACCATGTACATGAAAATATATTTGAATATTATTGTTCAAGAAATATTCTTGTTGAAGAATCAAAGGTTTTGTATCGAGAGAGGATCAGTGAGGGATAATCTCATTAGAGCGCTACAAAGAGGTGGCTTAGGTGGACACTTTGGTATTGATAAAACTGAAGTAATGGCAGAGGAGAGCTACTATTGGCCTACTATAACCAGAGATGTGAAGAAGTTGGTGTCAACTCACAAAGAGAAAAATTAAGAACATAGGGTTGTATACTTCGTTGCTAATATTTGATAACCATGGGAAGACATTAGAATGAAATTTTTTCTTGGATTTCCTAAAACACAAAGAGGTAATGGTTGCATGTTTGTATTAGTAGATAGATTTTCCAAAATGACACATTTCATTCCATGCAAGAAGACAAGTGATGCGACAAACATTGTTGTAGTATTCTTTAATGAGATTATTAGATTGCATGGACTATCTAGGAGCATTACATATTATAGGGACAACTTATTTTTGGTTCATTTTTGGAAGACCCTATGGAAGAAGTTGGGGACAAGATTGTAATTCAGTTTTGCATATCACCTCAAATTGATGTACAAACTAAGCTAGTGAACCGAAGCCTTGGTACTTTATTCAAATTTTTGGGTAGAGAGAAACTTGGATAGTGGGATTTGGTCTTGGTATAGGTTGAGTTTGTATAAAATAATTTGGTTAATTGGTCTACTAGAAAGAGATCATTTAAAATTATACATGGAAGATCTCTTGAGAGAGTGATATATTTAGTACAACTGCTATCAAAACATATAAGGAATGTAGATGCATCAAGTTTTGTAGATATTATGCAGGATGCACATGATCATGTTAAAGGATAGTTGCAACAAAGAAATCTT
>ML816772.1:130311-141357 GCA_009831015.1 Picea engelmannii | reverse complement strand
TGACCTCCATTGGCTACTCCAAACTAGCCCAGAACTCGCCCTCTGCCTCAGTTGTTAGCACACCGCCTTCTCTTGCCCAAGCGCCCTTCTTGCTCTCACTTGCTCAACCTCACAAATGAGAATGTGTTATGTCCTGCCACCCTCAACCTCCTTATATCTCCTTAGGAGCCCCCCATCCTCTTTGACGTGTGTACCAAAACTTGGCCTCAATGGATGAGAGTTGGGGTTGTTGGACCCCACTCTCCACTAGGAGGTGCGCCCCCCTTGGATAGGGACCCACACTCCACTAGCAACCACCTTAGAGGTGCACCCTCCTTGGTCTAGGTCCCACAAACCACCCATCCACCTTCATGAGGTGTGCCCTCTCTCCCTGGGCTCCACAATCCACTTAAGGAGGAATTTGCTGCAAGCCTAAACCTAATGCTGAGATAAAAAAAAAAGTTGATCTGGGTTAATTAAGGTGTCCCTCAACTGGCCTAGGACACAGGCACAGTTGAGACACCAACCGAGCTAAAACTAACACTCCCTCTTAGCAAGGGAGTTGTCTCCACCAGGATCAATCTCTGATCCAATCAAAACTGTTGTTGTTGTTGTAGTTGCTCCCTCTGAACCAGAAGATCCACCTGCTACTTTTGTTGCACTCTTATCAGATGTGTTGTTCCACTCAGCCATCAATGTCAAATCATACCAACTGACTTTCTTCGACACTGATCTTTGATCCAGGATCCCCCTAGACCCACCTACAGGTTGTTTCAGCACCTTGTACATCATACATTGCCTGATGCCAAGCCTCAATGTTGCATCCAAAGCCGCTCCCTCTACCCGTATGAGCACATGTCCATCAACGAACATTACATCTTACCCCATATCCTCCAGAGTTGATATAGAGAGCAGGTTAACCTTCAGCTCTGGCACATACATCACCTCATCCACCTCAAGAGACACTCCGGACTTCAGCTGGAATCTAACGCATCCAACCCCCTTTACTGCATATCTGGTGCGCGCCCCATTCTTCACATGGAAATCTGAACCCGTCTCAAAAACACTAAGGAACACTAACCTCATTCTCGTCATATGGCGAGATGACCCACTATCCACGAACCATGCCCCGCTTTCCTCAAACTCAGCCAATATGCAGCTACTAGAAAGAATGGCAACCGGAAAAAATTCGTCCTCGAAATTTCTCTCCAAATGCATCCATCTTAGTAGATGTTGTAGTTGCTACCTCCAACTCCCTCTTTTTCTTCTTGTTAGGACACTTGCTAGCATAGTGACCAGTTTTGTGACATGCAAAGCATCTCACTTTGCCCATGTCCCTTGAGCCACCTACTCCACTGTTCTTCTTTGCATGAAGAGCCACATTCTCCTCCTCCTCACTCTTTGGTTGACTAGCCTGAGATGCATCCACTCGCAACTCCTCCTAGGTGAAGTCGTCCCACAACCTCTCCCAATCAGGGAGTTTCTCCCATGTAACCATACCTCGGACAAACACGTCCACTGCTTGGTGAAGCCATTCAAGGTTGTCCTCACCAGCTCGATCTCCACTACGGTCTCTCCCACTGCTGCAAGTTCTTCTCGAATCTGAGTGAACTTTGTGAGCTAAGCGGTTATCGACTCTCCCTTGGCCATCTTCGTGCTTCTCAGCTTGTCTCTGAGCAACATCTTTCTTCTCTGGTTGTCAGACTGGTATAGCTTTACCAAGGCCTCCCACATTTCCCTTGTTGTCTTCTTGCCAGACAAATGTGGAAAGACGTGGTCCTTGACACCATCCACAAGTATCCTTCTGGCCTTGACATCCTTCTTGGCATGGGCAGCTAGCTGTATTGGATCAGGTGGGGCTGCTACTTTGCCTTCTACAGATTCCAACAACCCATTCTCCTCCAACACCAAGCTAATTCACTCCCTCCAAGGATAGAAATTTGAGGCTCCATCTAGCATGTCCTCAACCCTCAAGCTTGCACTAGTTTGTTGCCCTGTTTTCACCCACACACTTCTGGTCTTTTGTCCACTTGTTGATCTACCCTTGCTAGTCTGCACAACAAGTCACTTGGTTGTCCGGTACTCTAAGGCTAAGCTCTGATACCATGTTGATTTTACCCCTATAACCCAGTCACTGAAATAATTGCCAATAATTTACTAAAATACAGAAATTATACTAGCTGATATAATTCTGGAAATTATGCAGATTACCTACAGCTGAGTTATAAATCAGATTTTAACAACAGAAGCATACACAGAAATCACACACAAAAAAATGGACAACACAGGCAGTACCCTAGAAACCCCAGTGTGGGGAAAACCAGCAAAGAGGGGGATTTATTATGGGCGTCCAAGAGAAATTACAGCAGCAAAAAAAATGGAAATTTCCCAGCAACTTTCTCACTCCTCCTCAGCTAAAAAACAACCCAGCAAAACTGTTGTATGGCCCAGACACAAAGCACCTAGTACTTTCCAGCAAGTAAAGATATTGTACGGCCTTAGTACAGCATGTACTATTTCAGCCCAGTACGACTTGCACAACAGTTGGTACGTACGACCTGTGTATGGCTTGGTTGGCTGAAGAATTTTGGCCCACATTTGTCTTACTACCTGCAGAAAAAGCCCAAAAATCGGCCTGTGGAATGTTGTTGTCTTGGTCCTGAGTTCGGCCTCCTTGGATAACTAGAATAGTCCTGATCCGACCTCCACTGGCTGCTCCAAACTAGCCCAGAACTCGCCCTCTACCTCAGCTGCTAGCACATTGTCTTATGTTGCCCAAGTGCCCCTCTTGCTCTCACTTGCTCAACCTCACAAATGAGAATGTGTTTTGTCCTCTCACCCTCAGCCTCTTTTTATCTCCCTAGCAGCCTCCCATCCTCTTTGACATGTGTACCAAGGTTTGGCATCAATGGTTGAGAGTTGGGGCTGTTAGACCCCACTCTCCAGTAAGAGGTGCGCCCCCCTTGGACAGGGACCCACACTCCACTAGCAGCCACCTTAGAGGTGCGCCCTCCTTGGTTTGGGTCCCACAAACCACCCAGCCACCTTCATGAGGTGTGCCCTCTCTGCCTGAGCCCCACAATCCACTCAAGGAGGAATTTGCTGCAAGCCGAAACCTAAGACTGAGATCAAAAAAAAAGTTGATCTGGGTTAATTAAGGTGTCCTTCAACTGGCCTAGGACACATAGGCACAGTTGAGACACCAACCAAACTAAAACTAACATTTTGGACAACTTCCACACATCCTACAGAGTTGTGCGGAAGTTCCTATCCGATGCTACAAACATCAACACTCCCTCTTAGCAAGGAAGGAACTTCTTGAAGAGCAGCCACCTGAAACTAGCTTTTCCTGCGGTCTTGGTACTATGTCCCACACATCATCCTTCACCGTGGCATTCCTCCAAACCTGTCGGTTTGTTGCTTCCTCAAAATTGGAAGCCTTGGAATCAATGATGCAACTCAATAACACCATATAGTTCAGAAACTTCTTCAGAGGCCTATGCTCCCTGAATGTACTCCTAGGAGCCTCAATATGCTCCTTAGCATCCCTCAATGTCTACATGAACCATCGAAGTCTCCTGACAGAACTAGAAGGGAATGATCTCTCCTCCTCCTCACTTGAAGGTTGACTTCCTGCACTAGAAGTTGTTGGTGATCTAGACTCAACTTTGGAGCTTCCTCCCCCTCGTCCTCTATCACTGGTAGGGTCTCATGCAACTTCCTAGATGCAAGGTACTCCTCGAACTTCACATCTCAGCTCACCACATTCCTCTATTGTGTTGGAATGAAAATCATGTAAGCCTTCGAAGTCTCGTTGTATCCCACAAACATGCCCTTCATGTTGGAGGGCTCCATCTTGGTCCTCGTCTCTTTTGGAACATGTATATATGTTGGACAACCAAATATGCGTAAGTGGCTCACCTTTGGCTTCACATCAGTGAATGCCTCCTCTAGTATCTTGTCCTCCAAGATTTTATGAGGACTCTTGTTCTAGATGTAGACTGTCATATTGCATGTCTCTGCCCAAAGGAACATGGGAAAATCCTGATCGTGGATCATGGCCTTAGAAGCCCCTACGATTGACTGATTCTTCCTCTCTGCAACCCCATTTTGTTGTGGGTTGTAATATACTGTCAGCTCCCTCTTAATTCCTTCCTCCTTGCAGAAATCCTTGGAGTCATTAGAGGTAAACTCACCCCCCTTGTCTCACCTCAGGACCTTGATTTCTTCTCTGTTGGTTCTCCACAAGAGTCTTGAACTCCTGAAATCGATTGAAGACCTCATCCTTGGTCTTCATGAAGTAGATCCATGTCTTCCTAGAGAAATCATCAATAAAAGACATGTAGTACATGCCTCCCTATACTGATGCTACGGACATTGGCCCACATACATATGAGTGTATCAGATCCAAAATCTCCTTGGACCTGGACTCGTTGCTTGGGAAAGCAGCCTTGGCATGCTTGCCAAGCACGCATCCTTTGCACACCCTTTGCTGCTCAATACTAAAATCTAGAAGACTGGTATCAATCTCCCTTAGAATCGACAATGCCCTATAATGCAGGTGCCCCATCCCCCTGTGCCACAACTCGCACAAGTTGTGACTACTATATGAACCAAGGCTCGAACTGTTGAGATTTGGGTACCTTGGGAAGTAGTCCCCTTGTGGTTTTCAGTCTCTAACCACAAGTGGGAAATACTTTGGTACTATGTACCTTGTACTTTATGTCTAATTCAACTTTGACTTAAGTCAAAAAGTTGAATTTTTGTCACTTGGGCAAAAGTGACTAATTATTCACTTTGTGGGTGAATGAGGGGACATAAAGTGAACTTAGAAAACTTAACCCAAAGTGGGTTTGTGAGTGAGATTATTGTGGGATGATCTCAACCTTTGATTAGAGAATGGATGGAGAGATCTTAGCCATCCATCTCTTAGGTTTCCTTATGGAGGTTCAAGAGAGGCGCATAGGGCCTAAGGAGGCTAATACTATCTTTTGTTCACTTGGAGAGGAAGAGGAGAGCAATGAAGATGGGAATGGAAGCATTGGATGAGGGCAGCAAGGGCGCCTCCTTCCATGGAGGGCTTTAGGAGGCTTTGGCTTCCATTGTTTTGTGGTGTTCACACTTGCTTGGAGGAGGGCGCACACCTAGCAGGGAGGTCTTACACTTGTCAGATTGCTAGTTGGAGTGTCTTGGAGAGGTAGCACACAAGGCCAGATTTGTGTGCAAGGGTTTCTTCTACAAGGCTACAAGGAGCAAGGGTGCAAGGTTTGAGTGAGATTGATCAATAAAGGAGAAGGGCGCATTCACCTTCCTGGACTTGTATAGCAGCTTGAGAGGGGTTGCCTTTGTATCAGATTCATTTGTTTCATGTACTTGTTGTATCTCACATTCTTTACATCACATATATAGACTTATATTCCAAACTGGTTTTTCCCAGCGAGGTTTTATCCAGGGTCGTGTTGACCAAAAAGTCTTGTGTCCTATTTTCATGTATGCTAGAGTTTAGAACAGCATTATATTAGTTGTAAAGATCTAGAGGTGTGTTATATATTTGAGGTATGCATGTGCTAACCTATTGGCTACTAAAACTACATGCTAGAGCACCTTAAAAGCTTATGTAAGCATAACAAAACAGCAGAAAAGTTCTTGAATTGTTTTCTGTTATAAAACAGCAGCAAAGAACAGTTAGACAGCTGAAACTTAGAGCCAACTTCAGATCAAAGACAGACCTAGTTGGCAGCCTGTTAGGACCTCAGATTTCTTCACGAAAAAAGGTCACCCTGTCACATGTACAAATTTCCCTCTTTAACACCGATTACCTGAGTTGTGTCAGGGCTAGATCCTTCCATCCTAATGAGTGTTTGCCCTTTCTGGAACTCCACAACAAAACGTTGATCTTCCATGACTGAGATTGAAAGCAGGTTCTTATTGAGCCCTAGAACATACAGCACATCCTTCATTTCCAAGGAGCTACCTGACTCGAGCTAAAACAAAATTGTCCCAACTCCTTTTACTGCATACTTGGCATCATTACAAAGCTCTACATGTACTCCCAAGTCTTGCTCCGTTAGACTGGTAAACAGCTCCTGTGTTGATGTCATATGGCGAGATGCACCACTGTCCACATATCATGCACTCCTAGAAATTGTGTTGCTAGAAAGGCAGCAAACCAATGAGAAATCCTTCTCAAATTTCGCAGCAAACTCTCTGATCTGAGTTTCTACTAAGGTTGCTACCTCCTATTGCTGCAACTTCCCTCCGCCCTTCTTCCTCTCTGGACACTGTGATGCATAATATCCAAGCTTATGACATACAAAACACTTGATTTTACTCACATCCTTATTCTTTCCTGGCTGTGAGGCTAACTCCTCACCCTTACCCCTTCCGAAACCCTTTCCTTTTCCCTTCTTCGTCTGACTGACAAGGGCCAGGTTCTCGTCACCTTCTTGCCAAATGGCTTTAGACTCCTCCCAAGTCTCTTCCTAGATACAATCATCCCAAAGCCTCTCAAAAGCGGGAAGGTTCTCCCGTGCACAGATACCCTTGACAAATGGTTCCCAAGGCTTTGAGAATCCATTCAGTGTCGTATTTAACAATTCTACATCAGCCACCTTCTCCCCAACTGCTGCAAGTTGATCACGGTTTTGGGTGATCTTCATGAGGTAACTGGTAAATGAGTCTGATTTGTGATGATCTTTGTTTAACGTAAAACCTTGATGCTTGTTGGTTAACATATTTTCCTTTCTTCTGCTATTGTATGTTCATCTATGCTTCTTGCACTTCCTTCTTTCTTGACAATGGAACCTTCAAAACATATAATTTATATGTTGTCGTCGCCAGTTAAATTCCATGAATTGTTCTTTGGTTGTTGGTATAAGTGAACAAATGCATCAACTATTCAACACCTAGCATCATATCATCTCATCGAGCGGTAGAGCATAGAATCATATTTGTAGTTCCAATTCTTGTATTTGAACCAAGACTTTATGACATCTTAATACTCCCTTTGTTGATGGTTGCAGCTTCGTGAGACATTCTTCAGGTCTCACGAAGCTGCAATCATCAAGGGGTTGGAGAGGACTTTGCAGGGGGTAGACAGTATTCTTTCTGAGCAGATTGCATCAGTGGATTCTCATCATCCTTCCACCGTCAGGATCTGACGGACCACTTCCATCACTGCATACTAATGGGGACCTATTGCAGCTTGTCATGTGTTGCCACTATGATGTAATTTGATCTCTTGAGTAACATATTGATTTGGTTCAACTATGCCTTGGCTTTGGCTCTTGAAATCTCTTGGCTGGATAGTTGTTAGCTGTACTGCAATGGTTTGGATAGCTTTGATGCACTTACTTTGATTTCTTATTCACTTAAGGCACATATTCTCTTCATTTTGTTCATTTCAATCGCTGTTATAATTGTCTTAGAAATCTGATCTCAACCACTTGAAATTTAACTAAGAATTTGTACTTGCTCTTGACTGCTTACAGGCACCTCAAGAGTAAGTTTTTTGTGTGCTAATCAATTCTATTTTAGGCAGATTATTTGTTCGATAACAGACTACAACCCCTAAGGACACCCCCCTGAGACTGGAAAAGCACCAATCCAAATGGAGAGACATCCAACAGTGACAGGGTTGGTTGTCTCTAATTATAACGCAAGTCTGTTGGTGCAGATCCACGTGATAACCGATCCCCCAAACCATCATCCAAGCAGAGTTTGTGGCACATTCCTCCAAGGTCGAGACTGTCTTCATGTTGGTTTAGACTGTCTTTAACTAAGAATTTGTACTTGCTCGACTGCTTACAGGCACCTCAAGAGTAAGCTTTTTGTGTGCTAATCAATTCTATTTTCGGCTGATTATTTGTTTGATAACAACATACAACCCCTAAGGACACCTGGAAAAGCACCAATCTGAACAGAGAGACATCCAACAGTGACAGGGTTGGTTGTCTATAATTATGACGCAAGTCTGTTGGTGCAGATCCACATGATAACCGGTTCCCCAACCCATCATTCAAACAGAGTTTGTGGCACACCCCTTCAAGGTCGAGACTGTCTTCAGACTGCTAGAGTTACTGCATCACCTCCGGAGATTTTCTGACTTGACAGCTGGCAGAGACCAGTATCATCTGGCCTACCATTCTTCGGAGGCCATCAGCCAATCACCGCCTTCCCCCCCCCCCAACCAAGTGGTCTCATGTTTCCTTTAGACGGCTGGAATATTGATAGATCGATTTTCCCCTTTCAAGTACTCTTTGGAAGCTCCTTGCTATGTCTTGCCTAATAAGCAGGAGATGAATGGGATTATCAGGGACGATGTTTATTTGACCATAATTAATGCTTCCGAGATGTTGAAATTTCAACAAGAATTGATAATGTGTACTTAAAAACACAAAAAAAATATCTATGTGAATAAATATATATTTACGAGTTATTTTGTATGCAATCTCATTTGTAATAATGTAGTCATTCAATATTTTGTACATGGCCACTTGTGTTAAATAAGATGTCATATAAATAATTACCATGTTCGGGACTAACTAGTTAAATAAGAGCTTAATTACCCCATGAAGGTAATTGGGGCCACAAGTTGGTGTTTAGCACTTATTTTGTATAAATAAGGGTCTTACCCCTCTCTTGTAATCAACCAATGTATTATCAATCCAAACATTTTAGTATTTACTCTTTTTCAGTACATTGTGGTGATGTTTTCATCCATGCTTTAGGATATGAAGGTGCAATCCACCCTTGGGTTTGCAAGTTCTCCCAACCCTTGTTCTTAATCATTGTTTATTTCCCTTTATTGATGTTTACTATTGTAGTAATTCCATTATGGGTATTGGAACACCACAAGGTGGTATCAAAGCTGCATTCCAATCTGTGGAAGAAAAAAAATTTGGTGTTGCAATGGCCATTACTTTCTATTGGGGAGTTGAATTGGAACTTTCAGGCCTAGCTGTTGCAGTGTACAGACAGATATGCATAGGCAGATAACTGGATAGCCCCGCCCAAGACTGCCTATTTAGATTATTTAACAACGGCCCGGGCCAAACCATGATATGTTCAGTATAATAGTCATTAATGAACAAGAAATAACCGTACAAACTATTGAAGTGATGCTATCGCGAAAATGATTCTGGCCATATATTATGAATTGCAGATTTTAGATGTTTCTGCCAAATTCAACTTCATAGTTAATAATTGCAGAGAAATATTGGAATTAATTGTATATTATTAATTCTCATATATTATTATGTGCTCCCATTCCTTTTAGATATCATTTTTGTGGGAATCAAGAAAGGATAGCGTAGTGGGATATAAATATATAAAAGAAGTACATGCATTTCACTTAGTCTATTCCTTCCTCAATCCCGATTCCCTGTATTAATAAAGAAAGTTTCTCGATTCCCCCTATTATTCCTATTTAAGGCAGTTGCCTACTATTAGTTAAAGGCTTCCACTTATTATTATGCCTTGCAACCAAAAGACTATTATTATTATTTTCCTATTATTGTTTAAGGCGCGATAATGCTAGATAGATGTCTACAGATGCAATTATCACTGAATATTAAGAAGTGCATTTTCTGTACCACATTCGACATTTTGTTGGGCCATATAGTGTGCAAGGAAGGACTGTTGGTTGATTCGACCAATATTTTGTTAATTATTAGCTTGCCAGCGCCCGGGACTGTATAGGCGCTGTGATCTACTTTGGAACACATGGGGTACTAACGCAGGCTTATTTGAGGGTATGTAGAGTTGACATCACCCATGGAGGAATCACTGCACAAAGGTGTGCCATTTGTTTGGATAGTAGCATGTGAGGCAAGGTTTGTAGAATTGAAACAATGGATGCTAAATGCATCAATCCTAGTTTTCCCAAACTAGAGTAAGGTCTTTCATGTACATGTGGAAGCCTCTTGCATCGCATTAGGAAATATCATAGCATAGCCGAGGAAAGGTATGCTAGATCACCTAGTCTATTTTGCGAGCATGAAATTGTAAAGGGTTGAGCACAATTATACTACCACGGAGCAGGAAGGATTGGCTGGTATATGCGCTCTAGAAGTTCAGACATTATCTTCTAGGTCACCCATTTAAGTTCTTTACAGATCACTCGGCTTTGGAATATTTGGTAATTCTTTTTTTGATGGAAAGTAGACTCAAAGGCACTTCTAATGACTAATCACTCATAAAACTGAAGAAATATCAAGACAGATACAACCTTGATATCTTCCCTTCCAAAGCAGCCAAAAACAAATCCATTTGGATACACCCTGCCTTCAATTGAGCATAACTTACAGCAAGTATGTCTGATTGAGGTTGCCAATTTTTTGATAGAAAGTAGATTCGGGAAGATTTACAATGATGGTTCCCTTCCAAAGCAGCCAAAAACACATCCATTTGGATACACCCTGCCTTCAATTGAGCATAACTTACAGAAAGTATGTCTGATTGAGGTTGCCAATTTTTTGTTAGAAAGTAGATTCGGGAAGATTTCCAATGATGGGTCTTATCAGATAATTCATGAAGCTCATTAAAAATTATAAGCTCTGAAATTTGTTCATTTTCAGCCTCAAAACCCTCGCCAAAGGGGAAAACCATCACAACATCCAATTGGGGTAAGAAAATCCGATGTCATTTTTTGTTGTTTAGAGAAGGAGTTCAGATCTACATGTTTACAAAATTTTAGCTTCAGATTTGCAAGTTTTCTCCTATTTTTTGTATCAAACCCTCTTGTGAAAAAACATTGTTGAAAAAAATAAGCAAGGTATATTCAAATAGCACTAGGATGGAATAGTTGGAAAAAAATAATGAATATATGTGATAGATTTATTATTTCAGTTGATATATAAGGAGAATATAGAAAGAAAATAGACGCATGGGTGGATCTAGAAGAGGCTTGAAAAGAATAGATGCATGGATGGATCTAGATGAGGCTTGTGAAGAATGGTATGCAGGAAGCTTTCAGCTATGTAAAGATTGTTGAATTTAATGCAGCTGCAAGAGCCATTCTCCCTGGAGGATGGTTTAAGACCCTAGTTGTGGACTAGGGCCCCCAGT
>ML816772.1:110058-127439 GCA_009831015.1 Picea engelmannii | reverse complement strand
ACTGCTGGTTTATATATTCTGTTCAGATATTGCTGGTTTATGTTACTGCTGGGTGGTTTTACTGTTTATTGATTGGCTAAGGGTACAGCCCTACTGGTTTGGGAATTGCTTTGGATACTGTCCTTATTGGTTTGATCATTGGAGGTTGGGCATTACATGGTATCTTCTTGCTGTTATTGAAATCTGATCTGGTTAGGGCGAAATTACTGTGGGGAAAGTACACTATTAAATTGTCTACCAGCTGGCTGAGTCCCTAGAACCCCTAGGGCTATTAGAGTGGAATCAGGGCACTGTAACCAATTCCAGACCTTTGATCAGCTGGTTTCCTTTGATGTATTTGGTGAAACCATTATCTTTAAGGTATCAGAGCACTGTAACCAATTCCAGACCTTTGATCAGCTGGTTTCCTTTGATGTATTTGGTGAAACCATTATCTTTAAGGTATCTATGAGCTGCTAGAACTGTTGATGGGAATGTGCAGGCAAATTGTTTGTCTTAATAACAAGCAAAAACCCTAATCTTTCCCTAGGGATACTACAGTGGTATCAGAGTTGGTGATCTAGCAAGCCTGAGGGATATTCAATGAAAGAGAAGTCTGCAGCAGTCAACTGAGGTCAAGGACAGCACAATGAGGGTGGAAAGATGAAGACCAAGAAGGAGCTCATGGCTGAAATCAAGTGGGAACTAGCAGTAGGCAAGTACATGCCAGAGTATCTAGCACTGGGTAAAGAGTTTTGTGCAGCTATGTCTTTTCAAGACTATTGCACCATCAAGTATGGAATATGACCCAAAGATCTAGATGAGGATTCTTTCAATAACACAAAACGAAAATCGAAGAGTGACAAGCAAGAGAAACGGATGAAGGCACATTCCCTTGTGGAGGAGCATGCATCCAGCCATGATGAGGAGGTGAACGTAAAGGAGGACCCAGCAGTAGTCTCTAATGAGACTAGGGACACAAGCCGGTTGGCGGGGTTTGTCACAAGTACTAAGGGGGAAACGTCTTGCCCTACCTATGATGACCATGAGGATGACAACACAACAGCACCTTGTGCACCATCAGCATTGGCCTATGCAGTCCATTACACAAGCACCTCTGATAGATTGGTTGATGGCGCACATGTTGAGGATGCTTATGATGACGAGGGTGTGATAGCACCCCACTACGAAGAGCATTCAGCGTCCCATCCCACTTATGACACTCATGATGACGACGAGGGCATGATGGTACCCTCATATGACGGAGGATGGGTGTTGGAGAGATTGCCAAGGGGCATAGATCCTTCTTCACAAGAACCATGCATGGAGGATGATGTCTCGCATGAGTCCCACCATAGCATGGTATCACCTGGTGCACCAGGGGATGGTGGTGAGGAGAGCACCCTTATAGATGACAACTCTTGTCATTTAGATGGATGGGTACAGATCGTTAGCACTGTGTGGCTTGGAGGATCGTTTGTTGGTGACCGAGGATCATATCACACAGGTGTTGACCAGTACTGATGGAGCTCGTAGATTCATTGAGGATCTCATGTGGAGAGCTCAGATAGAGGAGAGCACATGAGAGGTTCGGGAGATAGTTGAGCACCTTCCTTGGGGACCAGCCCACGAGGGAGTAGACGCATCCATGGATTGGGTGGACAGGTACATGACAGGCATGGACACACTCTGGGATACAGATGCAGCCATCATCAGTAGAGTGTTGGGGACAGTAGTGCACACGGGACATTGGATGGTACATGAGGACACAGTGGTGTGCAACAGTGTGCAAGGGACTACATTAGCATACAGTAGTGTGCATCAAAGCTTTGGAGCGTTGCCTCCAGGGAGACCTCTTGACAGAGGCCTCGAGGATACCATTGGTTTGAGGTTACCCAGGATTGAAGAGTGGATGGGTGAGCCTCAAGGAGCAGCATACACCTTGGTGATCGAGCTTCATCAAGGACGCCAGCAGATGAGGATCAAGGAGTCAGACACTCACGAGTATGTTCCCAGATATCATCAAGCGACCTTGGTCGTGCCTTGGGGGTTGACCAACACATTAGTCACTCTTCAGTATGGCAGACAGCTGTCGAGGCATCTGTTGTTGTGGTTTGATGCCCTCGATAGGACATGGGAGGAACCCCTAAGCCACTTGAGGGGGACAGATAGCCTTGTACCAGCAGCAGAGACCATCCATTGGGGCTTGGTGATCAGTGTACAGGTCACATGGTGGGAGTTTCAGACTCTATTGGAGCAGTGCCCAAACTTTTCAGCAGCAAACATTGGGAGTGGTAGACTTCCAATATGGTGATGGGATCCAAACATTCATCAGAGTGATGGGTCGCTTCGGATGAGATTGACGACCGACGGAGCCGAGGTCGTGATTGGTCTGCATCATGATGGGGATGAGGAGAGAGGAGTCGTGAAGTTTTTCTTTTCCCTCATGATGCCCAGGATAGAGGATAGTCGTGGATTGACAGGGGTTGACTTCACTGAGATATCTTGGACGAGTATGATCCATGATAGGGAGTTCCAGAAGAGGAACGCACAGTTTGAGCAGGGCGGTCAAACGGTGATGATTGGAGGGATGCAGCCTCAGCATGATGGTTCCTCTCTACGTTTGGCCTAAGACCCTGGGGTTGCAATTGTGGATAGCGAGGCAACTAACACAGATGGGATGGCCATTTTGCGTTCTCCAAAATTTACTCTTGGAGTGCATATGATTGGTTGCTTGGAGGAGCAGTCTTATGAGGAGTTGACTGAGCCTCGACAGTTTATGATTGCTTGGCTCATCAGGGATAGTCTGGCAGGTTCTTTTGTGAGCATCAGACAGGTCAATACTATGAGTAAAGGGTGCTTCGCATCATACCGGGTAATTTGGGACCCCAGTGACTTTACCACTCACGATAGCTAACAGACCACCCAGGATCAACATAGCCATTTTGTAGACAGGCACAGGGTGGAGCATAGATTTAAGATCGGAGATATGGTGTACTTGATGGTGCAGCCATTTAGACCGTCTCCATGGAGGAGAGGTGGCGCTGAGAGGTTGAGGCCACGCCTCTTTGGTCCCTTCAGGGTGATTGAAAGAGCTGAGGGAAAGCTTATGACCTAGAGTTGACCGTGGGTAGCCAAGTCGCATATTTACCATGCATCATGCCTCCAAAGGGCACGTGGGCCACAAGTCACTATCCCGAGTTACCGCCTCTAGACGAGAGGGGATGGATGTTGTTGACTCCCGAGGAGATTATGGATGTCCGGAAGAGGAGACTGAGGAGCAAAGTGATCAAGGAGTATCGCGTCAAGTAGCAAGATTGGCAGGTAGAGGATGCCACGTGGGAGAGCGAGCATACTTTGCAGCATCCTGGTTTGCGATTGCAAGCAATCTCGGGAAGGGAGGATTGTCATGTCCCTGCCCTTTTGACCTCATTGACGGAGGACGTCTTAGTCTAAGGGGGGCTCCCCGTAGGCTACGGCCCAAAAGAGGGGAGTCATGGGTGCCAAAAGGGGCACTAATTCTCCCTTAGAAGATGCATTGATCTTAATCATGGAGAGTCGACATGCCTTAAGAAGCAAACCACCCACAAATTACAAGAGGGCCGACTTTCCTTGAAGATCAATCACCCACAAAAGAAGGAGATCAAGCTAATGAGTTTATATAAATAAATGAGAGGCTCATTTGAAGAGATCACGACTTGGATTGAAGGTGTTTTCTATCTTTAGCTTGGGAGGTGACTGCCTCAAGCTGTTTGGGGGTTGTTTAATCTTGGTCTCTGGTTGGGTTTCAGTGGGCTAGTCTCATCCTAGCTCAACACTTGTTTCCCCTTACCTCATAAGCATACCAACTCGGATTTGATAAAGAAGGATATTTCTGGTCTGTGAGGCGCTGCCTCGGGTATCTTAAGGGTTGTTTAACCCTCCCTTTTTCTGAGTTTTGGTGGGTTACTTACTCACCCTAGCTCAGCCTGCTATCACCACCTTAAGAGTCTATTCTAAGAAGGACGTTGGCTGAACAGGAAATGCGCTGAAGGAGATTTCGTCATGTAGCTGATACATGGATATCTTGGGAGGTTGGTTGTTTGTTTGAACAGACCAAAAGTTCCAGGTCACCTACTGAGGCTGACACAGAAGATTGTGTAGCCAGAACTGAGGACCGAAGCCCTGTTGGAGTCTCTGGAGCTTGCGTGAAGGCCTTAGTGGCAGCTAGAAGTCATATCCAGCTCAAACACAACGGGATCGGACCCCTACCTGCACAGGTTCATTATATAGTGATTCTAGGAGCTCTCTGCATTTAGTGTTTGGTCAGATATACTAAGCAACTGTTGGATTTAATCACTGGTTTGGGACAGCAGCCTCTTAAGAGGGTTTACTGCTGGTGGTTACTTGGTATTGGACCCCTATTACTGCTGGTTTTGGATACGGTTTCACTGCTGGTTTATATATTCTGTTCAGATATTGCTGGTTTATGTTACTGCTGGGTGGTTTAACTGTTTATTGATTGGCTAAGGGTACAGCCCTACTGGTTTGGGAATTTATTTAAATACTGTCCTTATTGGTTTGATCATTGGAAGTTGGGCATTACATGGTATCTTCTTGCTGTTATTGAAATCTGATCTGGTTAGTGTTAGCTTTTTAGCTCTGGAGGTACTCCGCATGTTTTGTCTTGTATGCAGATGTTACCTTATGTTGACACTATTAGGTACTTAACTTTGTAATGGGTTTTATAAAGTTGTAAAGTGGTTATTTTATTAAAGTGACTTTTTAATAAAGTGTACCTTCTAATTTTAAATAAAGTGAAATGTACTTTAATATTTTAAGTGATTTATTTTGGAGGGAATGAATCATGACCCTTGATCTTGCAAAGACAAGATTAGATCTCGGCCTTTGGATTTAGGGTTGGGGAAGGTGAAAAGACACTTTGGAGGGAAAATGTCATTTTTCAGATTTATAAAAAAATGCATTGGGTAGTGTGCAAGACACATTGAGAGAAGGAGCTTGAAAGATTTATGAGTAAGCTTGGAGGACACATTTCCCAAGAGAGCTAGCGTGGAAATCCCAAGGAGGAATTTCTGTTTTGGTGTGCTGCTGTGTTTTTGCTGGTACATACCGTACTGTACGGAATCGTACAGCAGCAAACTTGGGCATGGAAATCGAGGCAGCTTGCTGCATGTTTTTCAAGGCAGTTTTTTTCTGAGTTTTCTGAAGGAGGTCAGCCGTACAGGAAGAGGGTACAGCAGCCTATTCTGGGCACATTTTACGAGGTGATGTTTTCAGCAAATCCGTACAGCTGTACAGACTGGCACGGAAATCAAGGCAGATTTTGGTGGGACAGATTTTGTGCTGTAAGTGGTTTTTCTCTTGGCTGGAAAAGTGTTATTGCTGCTGTTATGTACTTTCCTGAAGATGAATAATAGAATCTCTCTCTCTCATTGGGTTTCCCCACATTGGGGTTTTCCCTGGCATTTGTCTAAATTTTTGTCTAAATTTCTGAGTTATTCATGGTCGGATGAAAGATGTTCATTGTGTTTATTTCCGCTGCATAATCACTTAGCAATGTGTATTTCTACTTATGAAAATTTCTGAATGTGGGTTTTAGATATTTCAGAGTTCATGCAAGACAGTTATCTGTAGGTTGCTAAGTGTATGACAGAATATTAGTTTGCTGATTTTTGTCATTAAAATTTACAGTTAGGGCGAAATTACTGTGGAGAAAGTGCACTATTAAATTGTCTACCAGCTGGCTGAGTACCTAGAACCCCTAGGGCTATTACAGTGGAATCAGGGCACAGTAACCAAATCCAGACCTTTGATCAGCTGGTTGCCTTTGATGTATTTGGTGAAACCATTATCTTTAAGGTATCTATGAGCTGCTACAACTGTTAATGGGAATATGCAGGCAAATTGTTTGTCTTAATAACAAGCAAAAACCCTAATCTTGCCCTAGGGATACTCTCGCTGGATTTCGGGCAAATATCTACGGAAAATATCCCCTAAAAAAAGCAAAAACATAGAACAGTTAGACTACACGAGCAAATGTATTGATTGAACAAGAAGAAGAAACCATAGAAGGCAATCACAAGTAAATGATGAAAAGGAGTTTTACACTTGACTCTTCCCCAGTGGTAATGTTCTCTCTAGCATTGAATGGTAGGAGAGCGGGACTCCCTCAATTTTATGCTCCCCCAAAGATCGTAGATTCAGGTCCCCTCGACATCAATCACTCCCCGAGGAGATCATCTACCATTGCATCCTCTCTTTCACAGTGATTGACGACTCAAACAGTAAACCTGCATCTCGGTCACCTCCCTCGTCCTCAACCATTAGATCCAACAGGCCTTGACATCTTCTCTCTCTCTCTCTCTCTTGCTGAACACCGAGATCTCTGATCTCTACCATTCTCAATGTATTATGGTACTTAAACTATCTTATATCTTTTTCTGGACTATTAATTTATAGCTCTTAGCTACACACTTAGTTCTTTATCATTTTGCATTCAGTATTGACTTAGGAGTTGTTTTCACACTCCCACATTGTACTTCCAATGCTTGAACCTTTTAGTCACATTGACCTACTTTTGTGGTCATTTGTTGGAAATTAATAAACTTATCTTATCTTATTATCTTATCTAGCCCCACTACCAATATTCTGAAGCTGCATGGATGATATTTTTAATCCAACAGTTCATAGTATCCTAGGTGAACATTACTTGGATCCTTATCACCTTGGTGAACATCTTGAACAAAGCATAGTGAATGAGTTCCTTCGTTTTACAGAAGAAACGAATTCTCAAAGCTTCCATCCATTCGAATGGGAATTGCTTTCACACTCCCACATTGTATTTCCATTGTTTGTACCTTTTAAGTTTTAGTCCCAATGACCTACTTTTGTGGTCAGTTGTTGGACATTAATGAAATTATCTTATCTAACCCCACAATCAACATTCTGAAACTGTGTGGATGATAGTTTTGATCCAACAGTTCATAGTATCTCATGTGAGCAATACTTGGATCCTTTATGACCTTGGTGAACATCTTGAACAAAGCAGAGTGAATGAGTTCATTCAGTTCATAGAAGAAGCTCATTCTCAAAGCTTCCATCCATTCAAATAGGTACATATGGTTCTGTTCAAACAAAAACCAAAGAAGCATCAGAAGAAAAGTCACATGGTCGGGCTACTATTTGGTCATCGAGCTTTGGAGACAAACCTTATTTAAGGGGGCGGGCATGTTGTGTAGCTCAACACAACATTTTCATGTATGCAAATTAATATATGTTTATGAGCTATTTAGTATACAAGCTCATAGTTTTGTAACATTGTAGTCCTTTGATATTTTGTACATGGCAATTGATGTTAAATAAGGCCTCATGTAGATAATTAGAATGTTTAGGACTAATTAGTTAAATAAGAGCCTAGTTACCCCACAAAGGTAACTTGCTTGACAAGTGTGATTTAAACTTTGGTTCCTCTTTTGTATAAATAAAAATCCTAACCCTCCCTTGTAATCAATTAATCTATTAAACATTTTACTCTTTTCAAGTACAATATGGAGATGTCTTCCTCCGTATTTTAGATTTTGTAGGTGCAATCGACCCCTAGGTGCACAAGTGCACCCAACCCTTATTCTTTATCATTGTTGCTTATTTCCCTTTATGGTGTTTATCATTGTAGAAGTTCCAATTTGGGTATTGGAACACTGCAATCAGAGATAAGTTCAGAGAAAACATCTTACCTACTTTACTGCTTCTTTAAGATCATTGCCAGATCATGTTTTGCCGGTAATACCAATCAAAAGGCTGGGTTAGAACAAGGTTTATAGTTTCCAGATACCAAGTATGTATATTAAGAGCAGAGCTTATATTTATCCTTGTGGGATGAACTAAAGACAAAACCCTATACATTGAAGTTTGTCTTTCACAGCATAACCATGCCAGGTAATACTGTTTTCCCTTTGTGGTGTTTATTGTTGTAGTAGTTCAGAATTGGGCAGAGACTATTTCAGAGAAAACATCTTGCCTGCTTTATTGCTTCTTTAAGATCATTGCCAGATCATTTTTTGCCGGTATACCAATCAAAACGCTGGGTTAAAACAAGGTTTATAGTTTCCAGATCCGAAGTATGTATATTAAGAGCAGAGATTATCTCTATCCTCGTGGGATGAAATAAACACAAAACACTTTGGTGAGAAAAATATTGCCAGGCATATTTACGCTGTGATTGACATAATTCAGTGTATGTGATAACTGTCAAATATTGAGTGCAAATAAAATAAGAAATGCATAGAGCTGATTAGGCCATGACACCTTGAGCCATCAACAATCAAACCAGCTTGAATGCAAATGTATCATACCTTGTCTCTCCTTTTTCTCTTGCAATAAGCTGTGAAGCTTTCTGTGACAAATTGAGAAAAGTGATCCCTCTCTTTCTCCTGGACAAAATACACAAACCGTGACTAAATTTATATTTCATGAGATAATACATAACAAACTCGCCCTTTCGAAAAACAGAAGAGTTATGGCATTTGTTTGAAAACAAAAAAAATATTGCACTAAAGAAAAATCTGCATAGAAGTTTTCATTATTTGTAAATTTGTATAAATGAGAATTTTAAGAATGATCTTACTTTTCAGCAATGAAAACATTCTAGGAACATAACACTCAAAATGAACGAACTTCTCCAACAAAACTGTAGTTCATTTTCACCCATTGATTAAAGTAAATAGCATATATGGTATTGCATTATATGTTTATGAAATGGCATCAGTGGGTATGAATGAAGTAATTTTAAACCTTAGGATCCTTATAGAAAACTGAGAATTTGGGTTATAAGTATGCTCGAGTAAAAGGACATTCGTTTGCATCAATGTGGGAAATGTCATTGAAATTGCACCCATGGAAATTTGTATATTTAATAGCATTTTACATGTTTCAAAGTTCTTATTAAAAAATTTGGAATAGATATTAAGAAACTTATGCCCTCCAAATTTGTAAAGATTTTAGCATGGCTATGCCCACTCCCCTCGACCAAAATTACTTAGAGATCTATTCAACAGGCACTATGATGCTGCATGCATTTAAAAAATGCGGGAATGAATAATAGTCCAACCAGAACTGTATTGGACACTAATAGTGTCGTTTCCCAAATGTGGGTTAGTGTTTTATACAAGTAAAGTGACTGATGCAAGTTACACTGAAGTGAACCAATCCGGTTCAGACTACACACATCCAAAATATTTGTTAAATTATATAGAAATCCATCTGGATAACATAATAATTGAATAAGAATATATGAATATAAGTTATGAGATATGAGATAAGAAGATTACAACTGAGAATGAGGGCTGTATATATATACCCATGCAGGGGTGCCCTTTCATAAGAGACGTGACCTTTCATCAGGAAGGTGTCTCTTCATTACATATTTAGTTATTGAATATTAATTATTATTATTACTATATATTTGTGTTTGTAACATTGTCTTCCCCTTTAAAAATGCTTTGTCTTCAAATCATATTAATGGAAAGGCCTTATGTCTTTGCTCTAGGTGGTAACGGCTTCACTTGGTTCTTGGTTCTTGATGTTGTTATAGTTGATAATATGAGACGGTATGAACTTCAAAGTGTTGAGCAGAATTGACGAACTGTAAAAGGATCTGACCATCCTAAATTGATCCTTTGTGGAACGTTGAGCTTATATGATTCACAGAATAAATTGTTCTTAATTGTACTAGCATCATCATTCTTCAAACGATAGGTCAATTGTGTATGTTCTGAGCAGTGTTGATATTTTCAGTGGTTAAAGTATCTACTCTTGTGATTGGGATGTCGATAAGGTGTCTTCATAGCTTGACTTTCCCTTATCGTGTGTAGTGTTTTCTGGAATTACTTCCAGTATTTGTATCTTCTTCATTAACTGATGTTGCTTTGCAAATCGTTGGATCTACACTCGAAATTTCCATGGTTTGCACTCCAATATCTGAATATGTCTTTTTTTCAACTGACTTTGCATCTTCTTGAGATGTGAAAAGGATTGGATCTGTAATTGTTCACTTTTCCACCTCTTGGATTTGCTCATCTGAAAAACTTTGATGCTTCCTTATCGATAAGCAGTTCTTGTTTTCTAGTTCTTGTTTTCCAGGGACTTTTTATCATTCTTAAGCTCTTTGATTTGCGTAAGTAGGTTTTGATTATGATTCTTTAAGTGTGCAAGTTTTTCATTTGTTGCTTTGTCGACTTTGTTTACATTGTCCTTCTCTGCTTCCTCTTCTTTCAGTTTTCAAATTTGCACAAGTAACCCTTGGTTAAGGTTCTTCAAATGAGAATTTTCTTCATTTTTTTCTGATAGAATTTTTTTGTAATTTTTTTCGATATCATCCTTTTCTTGTTATCATCTTTGATTAACTGTGATCATTTAAGCGAGAAATTTCCTGGTCCTTTTCCATTACTTCCATGTAAAACATGTCCTTGAGCTCATTATATTTATGTTGCGACATCTTCTTGTTTTGCTGAAGTTTGGCAATTTTGTCTTCTAATTTTTTAATATGTGAGTCTTCTTGATCTTTCAATTGCAATTTTTCAGTACACTCGATGGTGGCGTCTTGTAGGAGCAGTGTTTGGTGCTTGATTTGCAAGTCAGATTTCGTTTCCTTTGATTCTTGAGCTACTTGTTCCTCCTTGTCAATGTCACATTTTCGTTTGAAATGATCGTCCTTATCTTGACAAATCTTCATCTCCTCAAGTCTCGTCATAATTATTTCTACTTATCCCTGGAACTTCATATTATTTATTCCCGTCGTTTGTATTTGTGCGGAACTTTGACATTCAACAAGAGTAAAAGCTCTGAAACAATTTGAGCAAATGACATTTTGATTATTGAATGATTCTGGACATGTAAACTCCTTTGCACAAAAAGGGCATTTTGATAAAAATGTAGAATTTTTTGTAGAATTCATAAAAAAATTGAAATAATAACTTTATTTTTCTTCTTAAACCCTTTGAATTGAACTTCTTCCTTTCACGCTTCTCTCACTTTTATATTTAAAATAATACTTTGACTATGAAGCTTATATACCTTTTCTTTTTCCCAAGGATTAAATAACAGCTTCAAATTTCAAGAGCTTTTTTTTAATTGAAACTTCCTTCCAATTCTTCTTTATAATATTCTTCCACCTCATATATATATCAGCAGTCTAATTTTGGACAGCAATTCGTTCAGTCATGATTGTATTTTTTGTAATGAAGGAACAGGAATGTAAACCTCCGAATGTCTCACAGAAGACAAGTAACGTGTATATTCACCTTATATGAATATAAATCTTTTGCTCTTTGAAAATATATATATATATATATATATATATATATATATTACCTTTAATTACCTTCAGAAACTTAAATAGCCCTTTAATATAATTCGTTATATATCTTTTTTTTTAACTCTTGGGAACTTTGAATACTTTTCCCTTTTATAAATGTTAAGACCTTAAAAATATCTAAACTTAGAAGTGCGCATTTAAATACACTTTGAATAACCCTCTTTCTAACTTCGAATTGCGCCCCCCTTTTTTAACTTGAATTAGAATGACTTGTTTCTTCTTCCAAAAATTGAGTTTGGATAATTACCCTTTTCACTTTATAAAAACAGCTTCCAGTAGAGGGGCCATCCATTGAGGAAGCCTGGAAAGTTTGGACAGCCTCTAGGGCCAATGCTAACATCAGAGTTATTCCTCCCCTCATCATGTGGGGAGTCAGGTTAGCTAGAAATGCCGCGATTTTCAAATATCATCCCTCCATGCCTGATCACCTGGCTATCCAATGCTTAGACATCATTTCCCACTTCCCACAAAGTAAAAGCATGCACCCTCCTCGAGTGTTAAAAGCAGAAGAAGTTAACAGATCAAATCCCTGGGATTTCTTCGATGGGGCAGCTCAAAATGATTCTCAGATCAGTGGCAGGGGGGCAGTCCTATACTTGTCCAATACTCATCTCTTCAACCTAAAAATGAGATTAGGCCCAGGCTCAAACAATTTTGCAGAACTGATGGCTCTCAAATTTTTATTAACCTTTGCAAAGGAAAAAAAGATCACTTCTCTTCAGATCTTCGGAGACTCACAGATAGTCATAATTAAAAATATATCCAAAATATTTGGAACATTATTAAAAAATCCATCATATTTGGTATCACTACATTTGGTATCAGAGCAAATATTTGGTATCACTACATGGTGTAAACGGATTGGTTCACTACATTTGGTATCAGAGCAAGTATGATCCTGGCCTTTGGCACGCTCTAACCATGTAGTGATACCAAATGTATCATACTTGCTCTTAGACTCACAGATATTTGTTAGGTTTCGGGATTACTCTGGATGTGTTTACACCATGTTTGGAGGTGCTTCGTGTGATTTGGGGTATATGGTGTCTGATTAGCCCCATGATGGTCCATGATGGATTTGCACATTGAAGATATAGTGATGGATTTGCACATTGGAGATGGCTAGTGATGGATTTGCACATTGGAGATGGCTTACTCAATGGTTGATTGACCTCGGTTGGGTGCTTGCATGACAATCTTCCTTAGGGTGTTGGAGATCTTCAGAAGGCATGGTAACATTCTACATGCTAGCCAGATGGAGGAGGGTGCTTCTTGGAGAATGCCCTGCACTAGAGGAGCATTTGACATCCTGGAGGAGGGAATTAGACCCTAAACGACGTCATGTAGCTTGTATGCTTGCATGGAGGCTTAGAGTTTACATGGGGACGATGGGTTGAGACAGTGTTCATGCAAAGGGGAGTGAACCTAGTGCTCTACATGGCTGGTTGGAGTCATTACAGGCTAGTACAAGGAGCATTCAACTCATCTCATGGAGCGTCATTGCATTTGGAGCCTCTAATGGAGAACATCACCTTGGATCCAATTAGTAGCACAACAATATTGGAAAAGCATCAATCAACAAGCACATTCTAGATCAGCATAAGGGAAAAGGCAGGTGGCAACGCCCTAGGAATTAGTTAGGTTGGTTATAGTTTATGTTATTGAGCACCAACTATGTGCCACACGCCTTCCAATAATAAACTCCATAACCACCCCAAATAAAGTAATATATAATGACAAGTCAAAGAGATGAGGTTGCTCTCCAATGAAGAACAAAGATGCCAAGTGTAACTAAAATATCCATGCAATAAAGAGGAGAGAGCACCTAGGAGAAGTGTGTTGATATTATGGTAGTTGTGGGAGGTATTAACCTCCATGTGTAACCTTTGGCTAGAATAGAATATTCCAAAAGCAAGAGAAACCCTAAACAAATGTGTAAAAGCCCTAGAAGACAAGTCGGCTCAGTAAAAGAATTAATATTAAAGTAATAGCCTCTAAAAGGACAAGTCGACCCAGACAAGTGACAAGAACCACTATAAATAGAGGGCGCTCTAGCTCATTTGTACTCACTCACCTCTCTCTCAAGTATGGCACAAGTTTGGAGCTGCAGCTGGAAGGATGGAAGGTGGATCTTCTGGGGTGGTTCTTGGTCTCTCTCTCTAGCACTATCTAGCCTAAGATATGTGCCCTACCTTCTAGTATCTCTTGGTGGTATTCTTGGTGACATTCTTGGTGGTATTCTAATATTCTTGGTGGTATTCTTGGTAACTGCCACTGCAACTGCTGCAGTTGAGTATTGTTCTTGTTCTATGGCATTGGGACTTTCTGTTTGGTGAGCTATCTTTGGATAAAGATGTGCTCTCTTGGTTATCTATTAGTTCTAATGTTGCTTCCGGAATCATTCTATCTAGCGAAGGTTATGGTGCTCGGGGGTGGTTGCGTGCCTATGGTTGGGTGACAATAGTGATATTGTCTATGGTAAAACGATCACATCGAATATTTTAACAAAGTGCACCCTAGAAAAATGTGCCATGTAACTACCTCAACCACCCAACAAACCATAAAGTATTCTCCATGTGAAGTGTGCCCTAGGAGAATGTGCCAAAGTGGTTAGAACTTATCAATAAAATAATCCTCCACATGCCACATGTCCAACCCAAGAGAGTGTGCCCTAAAGAAGTGTACCAAGTTACCAACCTCTCTAGGAACCAATAAAATAATGCATGCCTTGAAAATTGAACCCAAGAAGAGGGGCTTGTTAATATTATAGTAGCTGCGGGAGGTATTTACCTCCACGTGTAAACCTGATGAGAATAGAATACTCCGGGAAGCAAGAAGAAACCCTAATGAGTTGGCTAATAACACTAGAAGACATTTCGGCTCAAGAGGATAATTTGTATTAAGGTTATTAGCCTCCAAGAGAAGAAGTCGGCCAGAAGAAATAATTTATATTGAACAGACAGATACCCAGAATGAGAAGTCGGCCCAGGCAATTAGCCAGAATTAGTATAAATACAAGAGGCCAGTCTTCATTCTGGCAGGGCATTCTCAGAATTGCAGAGCAGCACCTGTGCGCACTGCAGTTGCCCAGTTTGTGCGTAGGATTGGAGGAGAGCTACCGTTGCAGCTGCTGCAACTAGCAAATTACGCTTTGGCTTGGACTATCTCTTGGTTAGGATTTGGACTATCTGATCAGCTCTTGTTTGATGCGCTACCCTTGGGGAAAGGTGTGCTACCCTTTGTTTGGCTATCTAGCCTAGGTTGTAATGTCCCTTTCCAAATAGGAGCTCCAGAGAGGAGGCTTAATGGTGTAAACCGCCCCGTTAGGCTATAGCCAGGGCCAAAGAGGGGTAAACAGGGTTACTAGAGGTCACTCAAGTCACAGGTGTTATATTCAGAAAGTGACATTGAGCTAAAAAGGGTTAAAAGTGCTTTTAAGTCATTATGAGCTAAAAATAGAAGTCAACTGTGAATTAAGGTTTTAGCAGTGATTTAGGGTTTTGGAAGTCAACAATGAATTAGGGTTTCAACATGATTTAGGGTTTTGTAAAGCTATAAAGGAAGGGTCGACGACCTAATTCATCATTATGCAGATTATGACTTGTCATTGAGGAGAAGAGGCACATCTCAGGAGAGATAGTTCAATGTATTCCAGGAGGAAGACACCAGTTGGATGATTTCGGTGTTGAAAGACACACCCTAGTCATCGAGAAGATCATCCAGGTCTTCTATCATTCTGCATTGATTTCGCAGTGCTCCCATATTCCAGGTATTATCTTTTAGTTGCTTATTTGTATTCCGACTAAGATCCTTTTGTCTTTTGATCTAGCAGACTGTTGTTATTTTGTTCAGCCGCAGTTGCTTATTTGTATTCTGGCTAAGATCCATTGTCTGTTGATCTAGTCGAGTATTGTCAGTTTATTTAGCCGCATTCGGCCATTTTGTAATCCACAGAGATATCATAATACAAACTTTGCAGTCCTTTGTCACGTTTATTATTTGTATGATCATTTATATGTTGTAAACCTTTGATCCTACACACACATTAGCAGTGTTTCCTTGACTAGCCAAGTCAGGGACATTACAGTGGTATCAGAGCTTTAGTCCTGCCAACCTGTGACTAAAGACAATGAGTGCAGCAGAATACCCAGAGGGCCGAGAACACATAGGTGACGAATATGTCGCTTACAACAAGCATCAGGAAAAAAGGCATAGGCCTGATTTTCCCCCTTTTCCTCCTAGCTCAGAGGAAGAGGAAGAGGCACACAAAAAAGCAGAGAGAAGGGCAGAGCATGAGGCTGAGCGCGAGGCAGAGAGGATGCTAGGAGACAGATATGAGCGACCAGAGGGTAATGGCAAGGCCCCCGTAGATCCAGAGGCAGCTTTCATGCAGGTTATCAACGATATGTTAGCTAGTCAACGAACCATGTCTCAGTCCTTGGCACAGGTGGTTGATAGATTGGCTAGAGTGGGCACCCCAGATACACAAGTCCCGCATGCAACACAGGGGAACTCGAGAGCAGGTAGTAGACCCCAATCACCCTCTCGCACATACACCTCTGTGAGTAGGATTCCCAGACCCTTGTTTCCCAATTTCCAGAGGGCACCCCCGGTAGCAGCACCGCCACCGATAGCACAGAGGCCACCCACTCATGCCGACGACATTGCAGAGTATAGGAGGGAGTACACAGCATTGGATCGTGACTTCCATCAGGACATGACCTTAGTCGAGTACTATGGACTGAGACTCAAGAACCGCCCCAGAGAACCGCAGAGGGGAGGACCACAACAGCAGCAGGGGCATAACCTTGATTTCATCCGAAAAGTTGGGAAACTCACCATCCCTTCTTTCGACGGATCATCCAAATACACCGACAGAGCTTGGGTACAGAAGCTAGACACATATTACAAGCTCAACCAGATGACCAAGACAGAGGCCATCAGTATCGCGACCTTACACTTGGAGGGTGAGGCACACCAGTGGTGGTACCATGGACTGGTGACATTGGGTCACAATCGCACCACCTCCTATAGGGAGTCTACAGATAGGCTCATGGAAAGGTTTGACAGGAAGGATCCCGAGATACACTTCAGGGATCTAGCCCAGTTGAGACAAACTGGCACAGCAGAGGCATTCATCACAGAGTTTCAGCGGGTAGCCGTGGCAGTGACAGATATATCAGAGCCCAGGCTGATCATGTTATTCACAGAAGGACTCACAGAGCCTTTGAGAGGATGGGTGAAGGCATACAGGCCTCCCACTTTGCAGGATGCCATCCTTCGCACTCGAGATCTGGCAGACTCAGTGTCAAAGACTAAAACTTTCTCCAAACCATTTGTGCCCCAGAGGGATCGAGACAGGAAGCCATTCCAAAGAGAATGGAAGGGCAAGGAGAAGTTGGATGATGAGACTAGGCGAGAGCTTATGAGGAAGAACCTTTGCTTCAGCTGCAGAGATCCTTGGGTCCCAAGCCACAGGTGCATGGGCAAGGGAGAGATTCATTATATTGAGGTAGCAGTAGACAGCGTGGGCAGTGAGGAGGAGGAGCAGGACAGTGGATCCACTAGTTCAGAGGAGGAGTCAGCACCAGCAGAGGAGCAGTCTCCATGTAGACCACCAACACCGACAGGAGCCCATCCTCCAGTAGTCCCACAATCGCCAGAACACACTAACAAGAGGAAACCAGCGAAGGGAGGTGTCATAGCAACCTTTTCTGTTGTTCCCAGGTATGATACCCTCCGTATCAGAGAGATTATTCAAGGGCAATGGGCAATCGCCTTGATAGATGGTGGGGCCACCCACAACTTCATCGACGCTTCACTAGTATTGAGACGGGCACTTCAAACAGAGGAGATTGAGGGGTTTGATGTTGCGGTAGCAGATGGCCACACAGTGGAGTGTCTAGACAAAGTTCCAAACTTAGAGATGAAGTTAGGCAACTACACAGTGAGAGACACATTTTATGTGGTTGACCTATCGGACACAGATGTGGTGTTAGGAGTTTAGTGGATGATTACCTTGGGAAAAATC
>ML816772.1:76812-93310 GCA_009831015.1 Picea engelmannii | reverse complement strand
TATACTATCTTGAGCATCCAACAGCCATTTGGCAATAGGAGGAGGCGGCTTTGGTGAAAATCTTGATAAAGGTAATTAAAACTTGATAATCTTAAGAAACATTTAATAATCCAACCATGGGCTAAAACATCTAAATACTTTGTGGGTTTAATAACCAAGAGTGGGTATTCTTCATCTTCATAATACTTATGCTTAAAACTCATAAATCTTATTGGTTGATGTATTGATGATGTATTGATGATGATCTCATAAATGTAATGTGATGCTTTGATCTCCTTGTATCCTGCACACAAAATAATTAAAGTGGTTAGCTTGTTTGTTGTATTCTAGTATTCTTTAATTGTAAATCTTGTACTTAATATTTGATTAAATTATTCTTTTTGTAATCTACTTGTAACGAATCACCCCTCAATTTTAGTTGCCCAATCTTAGGCACTAGTCTTAGTTGCCCTAGGAAAAGGCTTTCTTAACATACTAACCTTGTATTGCTGCCTTAGCATCTTAGGTTAGAATCCCCCCAAACCTTAACAAACTAAAATCAACTCCTAGAACTTAACTTTAAAACTTAACTAGAAACTAGGGACTACCCGCCTTGGCTTCCCTAGGAGTGAGCCTAGACGGAAGAGGTTTCGGTCAAAGTGACAGCGTGGGCTGTGAACCTAGGTATTGTGCCTCCAAGGACACACTAAGTGAGTCGGACTTAGCCCACGTTTGCAAGTGTGTATAAGGACGGCAACACAGTCTAAGTCCCAAACTATGGAAGAAGCGCAAGGCGTGCATAAGTGAACTTATTTTCAAGTTCAAAGCTCGGGAGAGAACGCAAGTACACGCAGAGCCCTGCAAGGAGTGCAGAAGGCGAAGACAATCCAAGTCTCGGACTGTGGGAGAAGCGCAAGTGTGCTCCCACACTTCATTTGAAGTGTTGAAGTTGGCAAAGCTTAGGCGGAGTAGTGTTTTTTCAAAGCGCAAGCCAAGGCTGAGCAGACAACCTTGCAGAGGAAGATTCAAAGGCCAAGCCTTTGAAAAGTTTGAAAATCCTTCATCAGAAGGAAAGCACGTCCACAGACATAGGAAGAGCTACAGTAGTCGTTAGATCTGTTGTCGGAAGTGATCTGGACCGTCAGAAAGGGTCCAGAACAAAGGAGGAGCGCACACGGAGGAGGGTAGATCCAAGCCCTTGGATCTAAGCGCGAGCTACGGCGAGCCGTCGGATCCAGGTAAGTAGCGCGGGGTTTAACCCCTTGAAGTCCTTAGGACTTCGTGAATTTCGGCCATTTTCAAATTGGTGTCGAGGAGTAGGTGAGGTTCCCGAAGTCCCGGGGACCCGAAGTGAATTAGGATCGTCCATCAGACAAGACGCATGTCCGTGGATTGGGGTAGTTCGAAAGACCGGTTATTCGAGAGGAAGGAGGCATTGCGGTTAAGGTTTGACAGTCTCCCGAAGCTCCGAACAGCGGAGTTAATCCTGGCCGTTGGCGCAGGAGACACATGTCAATAGATCGAGGATAGTCCGGAAGTCTGGCTATCCGGGAGAACAGAGGCGCGAAGTGTTCAAGACTCCCGAAGCTCTAAAGTACCGAAGCAAATCCTCACCGTTGAACGGTAGGACACATGGCACCGGATCTGAGAGTCTGGAGGCTTGGCACTCCGAAGGATTCAAGGCATAAGTTGCTTTGGGTTGAGAACTCCCGAAGGCCCGAGTTAATCTCAACCATTGATTACAGTGGACGCGTGGCAAAAGATCCGTTAGTCCGGAGGTCCAGTACTCCGGAGTAAACAAAGTGCACAGTCGTGGGGACTCCTGGAGTCCATCCTATCCATCCGTTGGAGAAGGACACAAGGAGGGTTGATCAAACCTTCATTAATCCAGGGTTCGGGAAGAAACAAGGTGCGTGGTCGGTAGGTTTACGAAGGTCGCAATTGATCTTGTCTATTTGTTTGCGAGGACACGTGGCGCGTAGATCAAAGCTCCTCGTTACTTCGGAGTTCGTCCATTCAAGAAACAGTGGGTATTAATATCGCAGGACTCCCGAAGCCCGAAGTCTCGGAGCTAATCATGGTCGTTGGTTGTCGATTAAAGGAGGACCGTTGATCCTTACTTTTTACCACTTCAGAGTTCGGTACTCCGGAGGTTTGTGAGTGTTAGTCTTTCAGAACTCCCGAAGCCCAGAGTCCCGTAGATAATCTCGATCGTCAGTTGTTGAGGATCGTGGACCGTAGATTTGAGCCCTTTGGAGGTTCGCCAGTTCGGCACTCCGAGTGATGGGAGGGTTGTACGTTTGAAATACTTTGAAGCTCAGAGCGCGGAGTGAACAGGGACCGTTGATCCATGGAGAGAGGATAGTGGTTTGATCCAAGAGTTCAACATTCGACACTTCGTGAGTGTTGTGTATTAGAGCGAGTAGAATCGTCGAAGCCCGAATTCCCGAAGAGAATTTGAGCCATTGATCTCGACGCATTGTGGACGCCATTGATCTCGACGCATTGTGGACTGTTGATCCTTGCCATTGTTCGCCCATTCGCGAGTTCGGCTATTTAGAGGAGTTAAGGTTTTGAAACTCCCGGAGACCGAAGCTCTAAAGCACCGAAGTCACACGCACTGTTAGGCGCCTGGTCTCGACCCGTGGTCATATGCGGTTTTTCGCCGAAGGAAGGGGGCTAAGGCCCAAAATTGGCTTTTAAAGGAAAAGGGGCTTAGGGAAGAGAGCTCGTGGGTTTTGTGGAACCTGCGCAAAGATTTAAAGAACCTGTGAATACGCATTTTAAGAGCTCAGCAGGGGCCCAAGAGCCAATTTGGCTCCTTGAATTCGAACGATCCTAGACCGGGAGGTCGTGCAGACCCCAGAAGTAGGTTGGGGTTTGCATCACTTTCTTTTGTGCGCTACTCCTTGAGGAGGTGTGCTACCTCGGTATGGTGTTGCTGCTGCAACTGTGGTGGTATTTCTGGTTGAGCTAGCCTTTGTGCTAGGGTTTATCTGATTGGACTTGCTTTGTGAATGGAATCTATCTAAGAAAGGTTGTTGGGTTTTTCCCCCATTTGGGGTTTTCCCAGGATAAATCTCTTGTGTTATTTTTGTCTCTTGTTTATGCTACTACTACTCAGTACATGATATATATATATTAATGATAGTGAAGTAAAAGAACACGAGTAACACTAATGCTCTGTAAATAAGGAAAATCTAACAACTTGGACACGTGTTCTTTGCTTAGGCAAGGTGTCATGCAAGCAAAGGACACATGGATTAATGTTTCTCCAAGTAATTTAAATTTTTCTTGAGTCTAACTTAGGAAAATGAGATTAATTAATCTGATTTGTGTCATTTAAATATTTCCTATGTTTAAACTTGGGAAATGACAATAATTAATCAATATTAGTTAACTTTCTGTGAGAAGCTTCTTTGATAGTATCCAAAAGTCAAAGTGAGTTTCAAATTAGATTGTAGCCATTGATTTGACATGCTCGGGATTTAATCTCCACCATTGAATCATCTAGCCAGAGATTTATAAGAAGAGGGGGTGACTTGAGGAGATACATCAACTCATTGAGTGAGTGTGACAGCGAGAGTTTCAACTGCATATTGGATGAGGACCAAGGGAGGATTCTTGGAGGAGTAAGGAGGCCGAGAGGGAGATAGGAAGGCACCCAGCCTTCATTTCCAGCCAAGCCATGAGCTAGGGCGTGTGAGAAAAGCCGAATCCCTTCGTCGTGGGGTCGTATCTGTTCTAGAGGCCACAAGAGGAGGTGTTGAGGGACCGAGTTTGGGGTGTTGTTGCAGGCGAGAAGGAGAGAGGGTTAGGCTGCAGCCTACCCAACCCAAACCAAGCCAGAACGTGGGGTCTGTGTTCTCCTACAACCATACAAGAGTTGTTGGGTATGCAGATAGCAGATCCTTGAGGAGGTCGAGACTCAGAGAGCCATAAACTCAAATCCAAGCAGAATTTTCTCTATGGATGAGATTGCAAGTTTGGCATTATTGTAATCATTTTTTGAATATTGTTGAAGCTTGAATAAAACCCTTGTTTTTGGTTTTCCCTGGAGTTGGGGTTTCCAAGGTATTTCTGGTGTCTGAAAATTGTGTGATTGGTTTCTATATTTTCACATTGTGCATCGCAAGGTTAAATTGCTCAGTTATATTTCTATTTATTGATCATAATTTAGAATTTGTTGTTGTTCTTGTTCTGGGCATAAAAATCTATTGTATTTAGAAATTAGTTTGTTGAGCATAAAGAAATATAACACCACCCCAACTCAAACTTGGGAAATAACACATCATTAAGGGTATTAACATGATAAAACACATTCCCCCGGGGTGATACCTAGAAAATGTGACATTATAAAGTTAAATCACCTAGGAAAATCCCACAAAGGCAACATGAATCATCCCATCACAGCAGCAAGGGACATAATAAAAAGGTTAACCCATCCAACCATCAAGTGTGTCCCCGATCACACATCCAACAAATAAGATCCATGTAGAACACCCCCTCCTAGTGACACCAAATAACACCACATCGTTATGAAAAAACAACTAGGCAACCCCAACATACATGAAACATATATCTCCTAAACCATCATCATCTAACCCCTTGGGGGTGCTAGAACCATCATCCATATCCAAGATAAGCATATATACCAAACCCCCATAATGAGATAATATGCTCCACATCCATCAAAAGTGAAACCAAGGGGTAAGACAAGCACATGTGAGAAGACCACCAAGCAGCAAGCACAATCACCATCCAACCAAGGAGAAGTGAGACTCTGCCGACCAAAGATCTCCATCAAGTGATCAAATGCAATGAAGAGAAGGGGTTCCATGAAGATGTATCCCCCAAGTCAGTCCAATGCTCAAGAGTACTAGCAGCAAGTCTCCATCAATATGATGAAAATCAGAAGATGGAACCTCATACAATACAAGTTGCAACAAATAGAAACATAATATTCCACCAAGTTACTTCTCTCATTGTTCCTTTTTGTTGATATCTTCAGTGTTCTCTTCCTTTCCTTGTCTGTGTCAACTAAGGTTTGTCTTCTAACTTCCCCAACCATCTTATTCTTCACGTTTGCCTTTGACAAAAACAAAACCTATTATACCTTTGTAGTAGTCCAAGTGGTAACTCTTATGCCAAGTGTAGGAGTCAAAGCCACTAGAGCTTAAGACATTTGTCTTTGCGCCTTGTCTTGTAATGTGTTATCATATAAAAAAAATCGAAAAGAGTTTGTAATCTCTCAATATGACACAAAGTCATGTTGATCATTCTTACCACGCTTACCTTGGAGGTTGAATGACCTCTAACTAGGTATGTCTTTGTTTACTGTGTTTTCATTCTATGTGATGGTATGTGAATGTTTCTCTGCTTCTCGCAAATATGTGTTCTTCAATTATCATCTGATGTAATGGATAATTTCATGTTATCTCAGGAGATCCCTCTTTCCTTTCTACATTAAAAGATTCATTTCATCACACAATTAGAAGTTGTTCAAACCTTTCTTTATAAATCTTTAAAATAAAGGAAACCACCCCATAATTCATCGAAAAATCCCAAAGGTTTTCCATTATCTGTTAAGCTTATTTTGGCATCAGAGAGCAGGAATTTAACAACTAAATGTTCATGTGTGAAATAACCATTAGCAATCCTACTTACTATTGTTCTCCAAAAGAAAAAGACAAAGACAATAAGTACTTGTCAGTTGGATACAATGATTTGTCCAGGGCCTATAGACTACTTGATCCAAACTCGAAGAAAATAGTTGTAAGCATAAATGTCATATTTCAAGATGACTATAAATATGATTTCAATGAAAACTTTGAATCAAAGTTGATGAAGTTGATTTGAAACAAGTTGGTAAGACTACTAATGATTCTAAGGCAGATTCTTCCAAGGAAAAAAAGAAAAAACCAACGTGGCTTAGAAAGACCATCAAAGGAGTTTGATAAGAATAATGCCTCAAAATATTGGAGGAGTTTAAAAGAAGACGAGCTAAAAAAAAATCGCAAGTTACCGTAGCCTTGGTACATTCAGAGTCTAATGAGGCAAACAGAGTCCAATTTAAGAATACAGTTGCATGTTTGTTGACAGTGATAAGTTGAAGTCTAGATATAGGAAGATGGCAGGAGGATTAACTCGCAGTAAGTTAAAGGAGACAAGTAAGCACAAGAAAAACTGCTAAGGTTTGTTGAGTGGAAGGTCCACAACAGAATACAATATGGAATGTAGCTAAGAACAGATGCAACAAGATATAACCTAAATCAGGTGCAGAGTATAAGGCTACTGTTGTACAAGATACTGGTATAGGACAGAAGCACAGGTTGAGGTACAGAACATAGCTATAGCACATAGGTCCTCCAAAAGCCCATGATTCTCTCAAATGTGGAGGATCAACGTATCTTGGCAAAGGACTCAGTCTTCAGCTACTCAGTCTTCAGCTAGAGCTCATCATAACAATGGTGCAAAATTGAACCGGTTACATGACACTATCCCTGGACCTTTGAGAAGGGATATGTTTGTTGTATCAGTCAATCTAACCATCAAGGGGGGTTGTTACAAGGTTAGGAGTTAGATAGTGATCAAATTATGTATATATTGGCTATAAGCATTAGTGAACGTGACATGTGTGTATTTTCTAAGTCCTCAAAAAGACAAATCAATAAGTATACAAAAGAAATCGTGTGTGTGAATAGGAAATAAACAGTTATCAGGTAAATAAAGTCGCAGAAATTGGAAGGTCAAGAGTCAAAAGTAGAACTACATATTCATACTTCCATATCTATGTTGCTTTTGCTATATCACTCTTTTTGTCTCATTACATGATCCCATGTAACGCAATTTTAATGCTATCTCATACGAATTGGAAGGTCAAATGTCAAAACTAGAACTATATATTCAAATACTTCCATATCTATGTTTCGTTTCCTTGTCAATCGGATCTAGCTTGACTGATTAAGAGGAAAATTGTTATCCACCCCACCTTAGTTCAAATCCCACTTTGTGACATGTTGCTCTTCGTGAGCCAATTGTTGAATATCATGATCATCATGAGATTGTTGACAAGGCCTCAAGCATCTGAAGAATTCAGTTTACCCTGGGTAGCATCCTTTTTGTCTTTGTGATGAAATTGTAAAGCAATATTGGTGTTGTCAGGCTTCAATTTTGATTGTAATAAAACACAAATATTATCTTATTATTTACTCTCTTATAGCCATCTACTTCTGTAATAGGGAAAATAACCAGGTTAACCACCTCAAATTCACTAAATATAGAATAATTCCTTCACAGACTTCCAAGATCACTAGGAAGTGCAATTGAGTTACTTCACAAACATACCTTGCTTTATTTTGATATTTTGGAGCAAGAAAGAAAGCAATTGTCCTAACATATTATTTTGGTAATTATTTCTTGACAAATACACCATATATGTCTATATATGTCTACACAGAGAAAATATGTCATATTTGCCGATACTTAAATATTTTTAACCAAAGAGAGCATTTTCCATCTCAATTTTCTCATATATCAAACAAAAAGTTTTATTGAGCCTGCCAAATCTATAGGAAAAGTCATATTCTCAAACTAGCTCCAAGGCTGCACCCTTAAGAGAACCAAAGGCACAGCTCTTGCACCTATCCAGGGCACTACCCCAAGCCCTACTACAATCACCAGCCCAAGCCCTTGTACAATCACTACCCCAAGCCCTACTATAATCACTACCCTAAGACCCTATGATAGACCAATGACAACAAAGTACATACAAATACAATCGTACTCTCAAAAGTAGTTTCAATTGTTTCTAGCTCCTACATATTATGTCGTCATCTCCACCATTAATTAACTAATAAAGCTCACTTAAAGATAATATTACGAGATGGTAATGAATAATTCAGCACACAATTAACTCACCATTCAACCATTTTGATGCTAGACATAGAGTTGCTAAATTGTTTCCCATTAAATGTCAACTTTCCGCTCGTGATTTGATTTAATTAATCTATGTTATGGCATTGCTTTCTCTCTGTCTTCCTCCAGGGGGAATGTACTCTACTTCCTTGTCAAGGATTTATCCATTATGGATTTAACCCCATTTTTATTTCTTACAATGCCATTTGTTTTTAATCCTTTTTAGAAAGTTGGTGCCCTAGACACTCTTTATTGCCACAATTATTTTCAAGTCCCGTATACTAATGTTAGTCATTAATAGACATTAATATAATTTCATTTCAACTACAAAATAGCTACACATTTGAAAATTCGAACCCTGTATTACTTGAAGAAAATAAAAGAGAAACATAAAATATTCAAAATATGCTATTCCACATCTTTCCACCATATTTGCATCATTATTTGAGTTAGTGCAAGGTTCCAAGATACTTGGAAAAACTTACATTATGAATTCCTGATATCAGTTGCTGTCAAAACTAATTCATTGTTTATGGCAAGTAGGAACACTTAAATGGAAAGACCTTTCCAACATGGAAACAGCAATTGTACAACTGGCACTGACTTCTTCTATGTAGGAGAACACAGTAATCCATTGCAATTGGGAGAACCAATTTCATGTCATGGTACATGGTAAACTTGGAAATCCACAAAAAATTGGTTATTCTATTTGACAACTACAATGTCTTTCCAGAAAGTAACATGAGATATGAAATAGGAGGGAATATGAATGTCACAATGTTACATTTTATACTTGTATCTTTACAACATCTTCTACCAGAAGCCAATATGTTCTACTAAAACAGAAGGAATACTGATCTCCTGAAGATGCAGTGTAAACTTTTCTCAATGAAACCAAGAGACTCATATCTGACAAAATATTTTATAAATAAATATCACCTACTTGCAGAGGGATTACCAGCTAACAACTTATAAATTCTTCAGACAAAGGACTTTCTAGAGGATGATTCAGTGAACACCGTGTCCTTCAAAACAAGATTGGTGTTTAAATGACTGTCCAACTTTCCTATTTCTGGTTTCTGTCAGCTAATTTGAAATGAAACATTTTCACAGATGGCATTTCACCCCACAATATAACAGTTATTGTTGGCTTAAAATTGTTCCAACTTATATCAGAATCGTTTGAACTTCAAGCACTAGGAATGGGATCACAAAACATGGTGTGTTCGTCATACTGCATCATTTCCTTTTAAATGTTTGTTTAAATGACTATCTGGATCTCCTCTATATTATTTTCCCTGTTCAAACGAGTTGTAGTATTTTATTCTCCAATATTTATGTGGCGAGCACTTCTGGATAATTTTTTTTTCAAGTGATAAAAAGATTCACCTTTGTACCATTTTTAAGTCAGTGGAAATAACGTCATAACAAAAGATTGTTCAAAATTTGATCTTGAATAGGTTCTATCAAAAACACAGTAAAATTCAGCATGTTAAGTAGAGCTTTACAAAGCAACAATATTGCTTACCATATAGTCAATGCACATCTGTCTCGCGACGTCATACACTTCTGGGTCACCATAAACCTGATCTGCAACTGCACGAAAAAGGCAATTTCCATCTGCTGCCATGCGCCTCACTTCAAGCCCTTTTGACCGTCTAATATCAATTTCAAACTGCCGTTCTCTTTCCTGCAACAATTTTAAGTTAACCCTGACACCCTCTAATCTTTTACATAGCAAATTATTCAGAGAGATTATCCCAAGTTCAAATTCCAATCAATAACCATGTGGTAAAAACAGATCTCTTACATAGCCTGAGGGATGTGTCAAAATGTTCCAATTAACCTTGCCATGAGAAAGCAATTAATTAAAGAGGTTACATAGAGCAAATACAATCACCATAGGAGCAGAGCCATCAAAATTATACCAGCATACAAACAAACAAAACATACCAGGAAAAAGGTACAGACGCTGAAACTACAAAAAATAGAAGACAGAAAGGAAAAGAAATGTCAACCAAGGATGAATAACTAGGTCTTTGGACCAACATGAGATAGTTATATTACAAATAGATAGATTTCATCTCTTCAGGCTGACAACCCCCCCCTGGCCCACCTCAAACCACTTTTCTTTTTGATGAGGGTGATCCTGACATCTTTACTTCCCATCTCCACCAGATGCTCCCATCTGAGTCCCAGTTCTCATACCTCCATTCTGACAATGTCAAATACACCTGTCTTTCATCAACCATTTGGGAAGCTGCTCTTCAGTCCTACCCGCATTACACCAGATCCACCTCACCTTCCATGAAAACTAGGCCCTGCCCCATGAACCAGTGGTACAACAATGAATGTAAACTCCTCCACAGTCAGCTTTGGCACGCCTTCAATCGCACTCACCCTTCATACCCCCATCTTAAAGCTTCCTACAGCCACCTCCTCCCCCATAAGAAGGGCCTCTTCATTTCCCAAAGGAGATGGAAGTTGAGTGCTTCCCTTTTTCGTTCCCATGAAAAATTCTGGCACACCATCTTCCCTCGCCATTCCCCTCTTCATCCTGATCCAAAATCCATGTTTACTCATACCTCCTCCCCATGCAATGTTCCTTGGCAGCCCTAATCCAAGTCACCTCTCCCCCCCCCTTGCCGCTTTTTCTCATACCAAGATATCTGGGAGGCTGTTTGGATGTTGAACAGTAGCAAAGCAACAGCCATTTGGATGATGAACACTAGCAAAGCAACGGATGAGGAAGGGTTCGAGGCAAAACCCTTCAAGCAAGGTCTTCACGTTCTGGATAACCACCTAGACAATTTGTTCAACCATGTGGTCTGCAAGGGCTTTTCACAGTCTTGGTCACATCACACTATTCACCCGATCCACAAATCAAGCTCTAGTGTTGATCCCAACAACTACAAGATGATCATGGTAGGCCACATGTTTTCTAAACTCTATGCTATGGTCCTCCATTTGAATCTCTTTGGGGAGCTTGAGAGGAGGCAACTTGGAGCTCGAGGATATGCTAGATTTCGACCTACGCACCAAACCATTGATCACGTCCCTAAACTCCAGGCCATCGTCAAGGAGGCACGACATCACTCTTCGAAAGTTTACTACTACTTTATGGACTTTTGGAAAGCATTTGATTCCATCCCCTAGGAAACTTTGTTCCACAGACTTAGAGACATTGCTTTCTCAGACACCTCACTGACTGCCATCATGCACCTATACAAGTAAGTCCTTAGTCGTCTCTGCACGGCCCACAAGGCATCATATTTTATCAGGAGTACCTTTGGGGTCAAACAAGGATGCCCCCTATCCCCCACAATGTAAGGAATCTACATTGACGAGCTTGAGTCCTTGCATGAGTACATCCACGACAAAGATGGGTGCCTTCTCCACCAAGTCTTGATTTCTATCCTGCTTTTCGCAAACAATGTAATCCTTTTAGCCTCATCTCCCAAAGGGTTGCAGAGACAACCAGATGTTCTGGCCCTTTTTTGTGACCTTTGTCAGTTGATGGACAACCTGGGTAAAACCAAGGTCGTGATTTTCAACATGTCAAATAAGATCCTCTTTGATCACCATTTCTTTTTCAGAGGAGAGGAGATTGAGATCACCAGCTGGGGGTATAGTTCACAGGACCTCGCTTTAGTCTGCAGCATGCACTTTAACCCCAAGTCAGCAAGGGTTACGGACCCTTGGCTCTTCTTGAGAGGCAATATTTCAGGAACCATTTTCAGGACACATCGTCCAAGATGACACTCATGGACACCCTTGTCCGCCCACAGTTTTATACGGTTCTAAGGTTTGGGGATCTAGTTTACTAGAGTCAAATTGGTCTTCAGCAAAGAGAGTATAAATCATCCTCCTTCGCCACATCATCAAATGCAAGCAAACAGTACCTCAACCCATCATTCTCTTATCTCACCCTTACACCGCATTTGGAATTTTGTTGATACAGTGAAGGGACACGACCAATATCCATACTTGTCCTATTGCTTATCAAAGTCCCTTGCATCAACCAATTCTCCAAATCGCTCTCATTGCTAGTATGCCAGGGTCTTGAATCTCCTAGCATATGTTGGTATTATAATGGATCGGCTTCCTTCGTTTAGATATTCCCTTGCTACACCTAGTCATCTCTTACCTACTAGACAGGAGATGAACACGATCATCGAGGAGGATATCTACAGGCAATTTGTACGGGTCACCTGGATAAACCCTCAATGCGGGTTACATTCGAAGATGGCCTTCTATGCTAAGCATTTCATGGTTATGGGGATGGACTCATTGTTCGACCCCATTACACACTTCACCATTGGATGCACGCTCTTCGAATCCCCCTAGGCCAATTCAAAGTGGGCTCTCTAAGACAATCCTAGAAAAGGAAACTAGAAGGAATTGCCTAGGAAAGAGAACTTGAGGGAAGAGGTAGAGCTGAGGTTAGACAATCCAGAAGAAATAATCCAGGAGCTGTCAAAACAAGAAGAAGGTAACGCCACAGCTATAAAGCACATTAACAAAAGGATGGAAGGACAGGAGACAGAGATGGACAGCAGTGAGAAAGGCAAGGGATGCAATGAAGTGGAGCAAGACATTTAGAATCATGATTAGAGCAGCAGCAGCAAGGAAATCTAGAATAATTCCAAGTAAGCTGGGAACATGTAGTATAGAAGGACAAAGGGTTTTGATAATCAAAAAGCTCTCCTTCGGATATAAGGTGAGATATAAATCTCCATACAGTAGTAAAATAGGCCGATGTGGTTCAGAACCATCATCAACAGTAAACCTATATCCTGGCAGTAAAGCAAGCACTGAGGTTCAGGATCATCACCAAGTTCTTCGTTCAAACATATGCAGTTTTTGACTGGCTGAACCTTTTTGAATCAGTCATTGGGGACACTAGAAATCTGATATACAAGAAGAATACCTAATGTAATGGAAATGGATGCAAGTTAGAGAAAATCTACTTGAACAGATGTAGAAGGGCCTGGATAAACATGCAAATCCAGATTATTACAAGCCAAAACAAAGCTATAACGAAGAAAGGCCTGAACCACCCTACATTTTGTATCATACTTTCTACTGTCAATATGTATTAACCTTTTTTAATTACCAAAAAATTTAAAAACAACTTGAAAAAAGTTACTATGAAATTGAGGGGCATTCACTTGCCAGTGCCATCATACATTGACCCAAATAGCTTCTTTGAGCTCTCATTTGTACATCATAATCAAATCTCCCTATTTCTTTATCCTATTACAAGCTTGCAATAGCTGCCTTTATAATTATCCAGTCATTTATTTTTAATTCCTATAATTTTTTCTCAAAGTGGATAATTGCTGATCTCAAAGAATGAGAGGTTTATGAGCCTGATGCAAAGGGCTACTGGGCTACTGGACCAACATTTTGCCAATTTTTAGTTTGTTGATAGCACATTTTAAGCCATCTTGATAGAGCTCGTGACAAAACATAGACTTCAAAATCCTTTACAATTCAAATGATCAATCTGAAAGTCTAGTTCACTAAAATAAGCTCTGCTTCTTAAATTTATTTATAATGCCCATCTCCAATCTCCCAAAGTTGTTAAATCTGGGCCTCATTCTCCAAGATGTTAAGATTCATTCGTGCAACTTTTTCGTGTTAAGATTCTCATTGAACCTGACAAAATGTACAATGCCATATAATCCTATCATATCATGTAGTGTGACGTCCAAGCAAAATGTGAAACAAAGGTCCAAGGCAAAGGAAACTATTCTTCAAATCTCCCACTAACAAACCCCAAGACGTAGATAAAAGATAATGTACAAAAATGGTCCAAGCACAGAAGGGAATATTTGCTAAATTTACCAATGACAGCTGGGGGAAGTCTCAACTCTATTGCCAAATTATTTTTTTCCTAATGAACAAGAAACTGTACAACAATATACAAAACAATTTTATTCCAAATATCATGCATCAGTACAATTATAAAAAGACGGATGTCGAATACCAAAACACATTAGCATTTGACTCCAATCAACTATCTTGGATTATGTGACAAATATTAAACTCATAAATTCACAGAAAGTTATTTTCACGTAAGTACTGCAGGACTTTAGTTTGCAAGAAACAAAACAACAAAAAGAACATCTAAAATGTCAAACAAAAAGAAGCTTACAGCGTCATCATAAGACCCAAAACAGGGACTTTGTTCATCTGCACTATTATAACCTTCCCCGTCTCCATGTGACCTCGGCGACGAAGGGTGTGAACCAGTAGGTGAAGACCTTGATGCCATGGCGGTCCATGTATTTCTTCTAGAAGACCCACTTCGTTGTGTACTTGACACACATGACGCAACTCTTCTTGCAGTTGAGCTAGCCATGGGTTTTAAAGGAGGAAGTGGAGGCGGAGGAGGGCATGAATAGCCCATGTGCGACAAACCTACTACTCCAACACCTAACTGACTATGACTATTATCTTCTTCTATGACGAGTTTCTCTGAAGTATCAAATACACCCAATTCCACACCAGCCGCCTCCGGTTTAACACCCGAATTTGCAACATTACTGTCAATTGAGGCACCAATTCCAGGCAAATCAACACTAATCTGTACCTGTTCCAGTTTGCCAACAGCACTATTAGTCCTATCTGCTGGTAGATGAAGTGAATTCAGTCGGAATGCAATGTGCCCATCTTCGATGGAATCGGTTTCACATGCTCTAACTTCCTTAAGGGCATCATCAAGTTCACAAGACTTAGTATCTGAATTGCTGTTAGTTTCAAGAGTCTCTTGATCAATTACAGGTTCATTAAGATCATCATAATTCTGTTCATCTTCAAGGGAAGAGGAGGGAGAAGGCTTAGATGTTACGGATTCAGAAGGTAGCAGAGAAAGTGGCACTGCAGAAGATGAAGATGCAGCTGCCGCCGCTGATGCTGCTGCATGTGAACGACTCTGCGAAGGATTCGACGATGAACCACTGCTGCCCCGCTGCACCAGAATTCGAGTCATTTTGTGAAAAAATAAGAAGTCCAACTAAAATGATACCACAAACAGCTCGGCCACCGCCACCGCCCAGCTCGACCACACCACCGAGGAGCCACCAGCTTCAAATACCAATAGAAGGCATGACCTTTTTATCTCTCGTCCTCACTTTAGGAGCATTGATGCCAATGCCGCGGCCTATGAGTTTATCTTCGTAACCCTGCAAACACAGAATACCAAAGGTCTAATTTGCCAAAAAAATTCAATGCCCAATTCAAAATAAATATTTGTCCACATTTATATACGGCCAATTAAAATTAAATAGCAATAAAATAAGCATATTATTATTATTATTATATATTTATTGAAAACAAAAAACCTTACAGTTGATAGTGATATTCAGTTAACAAGATTCGCCACGGTTTCTACCTAAGATTTTCCTTACCTGCAAGTCTTGTTCTTCCCTATGGCACGCCACTGCTTCACTTCTCCGCATCCCCCTTACCAGCAGTCTCATAGAGACCAGACCCTCCTCTCTTTTAAACTCCCCCGATTTAATAGTAATTCAACCGTCGCCTTTTAGATCCGCAATCTGCAAAATACCCACAAGAGCCAAGATGATTATTTATCTGCATTCAACTCCACATATCAAGATACTGCCCAAACCCTGTTATTCTATAAACCTAGGGTTTTAAGCTCTGTTAATTGTTTTTATTTAATCCTCTCCCTTAAAAATTATACAATATGGCAATGAATTTACTGAGTTTTCAAACCCCACAATCTACTTACAGAAGCAACTGCAAGCAATTACGATATGGACGAAATGGATGACATGGCAAGGATTGACGCAGAGAAGAGAAGATAATACATTCAGAGCTTTCAAGGGAATTACAAAGACACTTCTCTGGGGTTTTTAATTTGAGGGGATAAATTAGCCTTGGCCTGCAAGTTAACGAATTACAGAGAAAAAGCCAAGAGTAAAGTATCAGAGCAGAGTAGAAGTGCAGAAGCGATTGCTGGCAAGAGACCTGAAATGGTAAAGATATATATACACACACAAAGAAATGCCCTTTTGCAAATGTAAGGTTCTTCTGGCCCTTTTGAGAAAAAAAGGCAGCCACAGAAAATGTAAGGTTCTTCTGTTCCTTTTGAGAAAAAAAAGCAGCCAAAGAAAATGTAGGGTTAACAGAGGAGCAGCATATATATATAAGTTAGGACACCCCCACCTATTCAGCACTTTCTTCCTGCGGCCATTGTTGGCCTTTGATGCGGGGGCTTTTGTTACTTCTATCCCATAATGAATTATTATTCTTTGGTAAAACTCATGTGCTTCTATTTTTCCAAGGGTGTACTTTTGCATTGGGTCAAGGATTAAGGATAAGGATATGTTAATGGTATTCGGTGATTGGAATCCTTTTGTACATGCCTTACTTTTTCTTTATGTATTCAGAAGAAAACATATATTTTAATTCTTTACTTTTTCTTTATGTATTCAGTATTTGTGATATTTAAGAAGAAAACATATATTTTATATTTTTCTTTATGTATTCAGAAGAAAACATATATTTTAATTCTTTACTTTTTCTTTAAGTATTCAGTATTTGTGATATTAAGAAGAAAACATATATTTTA
>ML816772.1:62025-75433 GCA_009831015.1 Picea engelmannii | reverse complement strand
CCCCTTTTCCCACAAACAAGGGGGTCTCATACAACAATTAGTGTCTAGCTTGGTCGTGACCTTTAAAATAGATTAATATTATTTATTTATTTTCGGATCTAGGGGAATCAGTAAGTGGTCGGGATTACATGGGCGAGGCCCAGGTTCAAATCCAGTTGGCTGCCATTATAAACCCTAGGCTAGCGTCAACAGCCCGCAAGTCAACGCCTAGCAGGAAACTTATGACTAGCAAGAACCAAGATGTCCACAAGGGGGGCGCCTATTATTCTGGCCTTATCACAATGAGCCATAGTCTCATCGAGGATTTGAACCCAAGAGGGGAGAGTACAATAACAAATTCTCCACCGTTTCGTCAAACCCCTTATTATTATATTCTAAAAAGTGAAAAAAATCATCATAAAAACACACATATTTAACTTCAAAATTTTCAAAAAGGAAGAAAAAACAAATTCACATATTTGTTTTAAGATAAATTAATTTTAATTATTATGGCAAAGTTGTGAATCGATAGTGAGGATAGTTGTTATTGGTTGTTATATGTGAATGCATGTTGACTCATCATAGTTATTCAAGGAAAATCACACCACCTAAAATAGCCTGGTGGTTTATAAGGGGGCCAATAGTTACTCATGCGAGATATCTCTGGGTCTTGGGTCATTAACCTATTTCCCTACCTTCAAGGAAGACGAGCTCTTAGTCAATTAGAAGCAATTTTAGGTCTTACTCCAAAATCAAAAGATAGTCTCAAAATATATAGTATCCACAAGAAAGACAATATCCCTTGTGGTCATCATTGAGACCACCTCCAATGGTGTGTTTTTTAGCAACACCTAGCCTTAATCCCATACACCAAACCATAAATCACTTTTCAACTAGTAATGAAGATAACAATCATTATTTATTATTGCAAATATAAATTGGTCATCTCCCTTCTTCTACTTCTANAATAAGTTACAAATTCTATATATAACGATGCCAAATTTATTTTAAAACATTTATTAGTTAAATGAAAAAGATACTATCCCCTTTCCCGGTTCCAATAATTTAAAAAACATTAAAAAAATGTTATGTTCACATAGTCACCATGTGAATGTAAATTTATAAGTGAGATGTAAGTCTTACATGGTCAAAATCATAAAAGACTTTAACGGTGGAGGTGGATCGGCATGTCCACTTTTTGACTCCTAAAATATTTAAACCCAAAAAGTAAAGTGGATGTGTCCGAACTGTCATATGCAAAATTTGACATGCTATAAAGTTGTGAACTTGTGTTAATTTCTTTTTCCAATAAAAAAATTTGTACAAAATTATATTAGATAATAATTTTAATTACATTATTCGGGATCCTTCATCAATAATGACTAATCCATCTGATCCACTTGAATCCACATAAAATTTATAAAAAAAAATTGTTTACAACGATCTAAACAAAATCATACCAAAATCTGAAGTACCATAAAAACATTGTAACCTCACACTGGTATATCTTAATATATAAGATATTAATCTCGAAAGATAAGAAAAAAAACTTTCAAATACTTATAATGGTAGATGGGAGCTGATCACATGCAAAATTTGGCATGCTATAAAAGTACTAACTTGCCATAAAGTTGTGACCTTAATGAGTATAAAGCAAGTGTGATGTTGAATATTACCTAAGGTTGTGACCTTACAAGGTAACACGTTAACACATTTTAGGGGATATTTTTGAGAAATTATAGAAGGGTAATGTTTTTAATGACATTGTGTAATTGTTTTATGTTTTTGCTTTTGTTTTTTTGGAATCCGGTGACACAAATCTTCACGAAATCACATTTTTTTGTTATTTAAATTGCATTTTTTAATGTAAAAATGGATTCAACGTGTTGGAAAATCCCTAGGGCACTCGAATTATACAAAAATAACCACTCCAATCTGTAGATTCAATAATTTATCGTTGGATTTTGGGCAAATATCCCTGAAAAAATATCCCCATAAAAGAGAAAAAACATAGAATAATTAGAATACGCGGTTTTCTATTTGCAAAGTTTTTAGTAATGTTTTAAAATATTATAACATTTGAGATAGACTTTCATCTTTGTAATAAAGGTGGGGATGGGGAGGAGATATTTGGAAAAACTTAATAATTTTCCCTAATATCCATGGGAAATATTAGGGAAAACTTATTAAGTTTTTATAATATCTTCCTCGCCCTCATAACACTATGCATGTATAACTTCAAAGCTTATTTGTGAAGTTTTAGCTCCACGTGCATATACTTTTACGTTTTATATATGTATGTACAAAAAAAATGTCAATCATTGCCTAAGCACCTCTAATCAAGTATGTTGATTGTCACCTAAAACAATTGTGAAGGCCAACCATTTATGTAATAGAGTTTTGGTGCATTTGTATAACTATATGTCTCGTGCATCTCCTCAAATCACTTTAATCTGTCCTTTCAAAACTCACCTAGTGAACAATTCCCTTCCTCATAATTCTCCTGTCAACATGTCTTAGATCGAATTTGGCTCGACGGAGTCTAATGATGCCTCACGAGAGAAGGTCAAAATGTTGACTAATTATCCTACTTTTTTTGTAAATGGTTTTGTTTGAGCAATGTATAGTTATAAATCCTATATTCATTTAAATAAGAAATGAACAAATTTGAACTTTATAGATATTCTATATAAGAGGAGAGATGATTTTAAAGTCATAAAAACTATTTCAAAACATCAAATATGTTATATTCTATTATTTATTATCTCGTGGCGATTGAAAAGTTTTCCACCAATGACCTAGGTTCAATTTTCAAGAGATATTTTTTGAATCCTTGAACTAACTATGGGACGCTTGGTTCCATTTGTACTATAAATACTTTAACCCAATGGGTTAGCTCAAGTAGTTGTTACCAATGTTGTTGGGCATTGATCTAGTTCTATGTTGTTACGTGCTAAGTTTGAATTCCCTTAGGTGAAGCACAATAGTTTATGTCAATAGATTTATTATGGATGTCATCCATGAATGTGAGGAAGCATCCCTTGAGTTTCCCTTAGAAGAAAACTATGGGACACCTAGAAATAGTGGTCAAGGATGTCACTTTACATACTACTCCTACACACACATAAGTGAATCAACACCCACCCATACCCCTTAAAGTCGGTAATTTTAAAATCCATCAAGTTGTAGATTGATAGTGGAAACGAGGTACAACCATGCAAACAACTTAAATTCAAAATACAACAAGTATAAAACCTTTGTACATATATGTAAAGAAATATATTTTACCCCTTAAAATTGGTTTTCCTATTATCACATAAACTTAACACATAAAAAACAAATCAATTTAAATAAATAATAAAAAAACACATATAAAAAACAAATTAATTTAAATAAATAATAATAAAAACACATATAAGAAACAAATTAATTTAAATAAATAATAAAAAAACATATTATCTTTTTATTATTCATTGTTTACTTATACTAATGAACATGATGATGATAGAAAGAAAAAAAACCCATAAACATACATATTTATCTTATAACATAATATATTAACTTATAAAATTACATGACATGCATATTTTGAAGATAACTTATAAAATTATTATGAAAATATTCTTACAGGCTGGTTTGATGGCGCAATAATCGCTAATGGTATTCGGAGTGGAGCTGGAGGATTAATAAAACTCTCATAGAATATTTATTACAAATGGACTTTTAAATGTGGCTTGGGCACCAACACCAAGGTAGAACTTTTGGGTGCATGGGCCACACATATTTTGGCCACTAGACTCCACATAGATGTCCTCCAGGTTGTTGGGGACTAAAGAATTGTCATAGAGTGGCTGAGCAATAGGGGTGACCTCCAAGTTGTCTCCCTGCTAGCTTGGAAAGATAGAATAAGAAATTTACAGTCTACTTTCAAGAAGCTCAGCTACATTCATACTCATCGTGAGCACAACAAATCTGTCGACCACCTCTCAAAGGAAGCGCTCCAAAAAAAAGTGGGAATCATCTCATACAATCTCTGGATAGATGGCCACGAAGGCCCACCCCTATCACTATCCCTTCTCTAAGATCAGTTCACAATATACTATCCTCAACGGACTTTCTTGTTATGAAAGCTGGATTTTTTCTCTGATCACAACCTTTTACATCATACTCTTTCTTCTGGCGTCTCAACAGACTTCCTCTAACAATTTTCGGCATGATTTTCACCATGATGTTTCATATTATGAACTTCCCCCACATGTTGGTTGAAAGACTGCCAATGGTGAAAGTTCATCATACTTTTCTTCATAGAAGCGATTGTATCTCTCTTGTTGAGGGCACAAATTATATAAATATATATAATCGGGAAATTTTCCTGTTGGAAAAAAAAAAAACTTATAAAATTATATATAACAATCCCAAATTTCTTATAATGATATCATGAAGAATTTATTAGTTAAGCAAAAGAGAGATATTGTCGCATTTCCTCGAAGCCAATTATCAAAATAAAAAACATAAAATGTTATGTTAACATGGGCACCATGTAAATGTAAAGTTGTAATTGTGATGTAAGTCTTGCCTTGTCAAAACCATAAAGGGCTTTAACAATGGAGGAGGATCTTATGTATGTGTTAAAGTTTGAACCCTTAAAAGTAAAGTGGATGTGTCCCAACCATAGAATGTCCATATGCAAAACTTGACATGTTATAAAGTTGTATCTCAGCTTGACCTCTAAGGGGGGGTGTTGATCATATGCGAAATTTGACATGACATAAAGTTGTGACATGATATAAAGTTATGGTCTTTGGTTAACCTTGTAAGGGAAGAGGGGTGTTGATCATATGCAAAATTTGACATTATATAAAGTTGTGGTTGTAAGTTTTCAACCTGTGAAGTAAAGCAATGCATATAGATTCTTAAGCAAAACAAAATTTAATTAATGGCTCATACACAGAGCACACAGAGATTTTATACCGGAAACCCTCAACCGGGAAAACCTTTCTTATATTAATTATATTGAATTTCACCATTCACCATTCACCATACAATATATATACAATGTTTTTAGGTATTTCGTAGATACCAAAACCCTGATCCCTTAATTCGGGATTAATTTAAAAAACTGCTAAAAATAGCAAAAACTGCCCAAAAAAAAAAATCGGGGCGCTGCCCCAGCCTACTGCTCGTTGACGAACACTACGCGTAACCGGGGGGGGGGCATACCAGCCCCCCCTGGGAACCCCCTAGGAAAGCGCCCGACGCACACAACACAAACAAAACACTACTAGCAGGGATCGTCAGACGCAGTTGTCATATCTGACGCGCCCACACACACACATGCAAAGAATATAACACATACCCAACATTCTCCCACTTGTTGTTTTATTTGCATCCAAGGGTCCAGGGGATTATATAGTCAACAATCCAGGGCAGCAATGCCCATTGTTACTCTACACCAGGATAACTTTTATGTACTCACAGACTTTGTCAATGAATCTGCAACATTCTTCAAAATCTCAACCTTTTCCAGCAACACCTTCTTTTCCTCAACCATGTCTCTCACAAAGTGATACGGAACATCAATATGCTTTGTCTTCGAATGATAAGCTAGGTTCTTTGCAAAGAAGATTGCACTATGACTGTCACAATCTAATCTCACCACTTGTTGTACCACCCGATACTTGAACACAATCTTTGTAACCATACTACTTCCTTGCTTGCATGAGTGGTTGCCATGTATTCAGCTTCTGTAGTTGAGAGTGCCACTACCATCTGTATTTTGCTCATCCAACTAATTTCTCCTCCAAATAGGTTAAACACACACCCACTTGTAGATCTTTTGCGATCCAGATCTCTAGCCCAGTCTGCATCAACAAAACCATGTATGTCCAGCACTCTGTCCAATCCTGGTCTTCCTTGGTAGCACAATCCATAACTGGTAGTGCCACAAAGATACCTGAAGACCCTCTTTACTGTTGTCCAATGCTCCTTCCCTGGTTTTCACATATTCCTGCTCAAAACTCCCACTGCATGTGCAATGTCCGGTCTAGTACAGACCATTGCATACATCAAACTGCCAACTGCACTGGCATACGGAACATGGGACATGTCCTCTTCTTCTTCCTGTGTCTTGGGACATTGATCTGTAGATAACTTTACACCTATAGGAATAGGAACCTTGACCGGTTTACTTCCATGCATATTAAACCTCTGCAATATCGTCTCAACACATTTTCTCTGATTCAACCAGAGTTTCATGTTTGCACGATCTCTTTTAATCTCCATTCCCATAATGAAGTTAGCAACACCGAGATCCTTCATGTCAAATTTGGAGGATAGTTGTGATTTCACCTCCTTGATAACATCCATGTTATTTCCTACCAACAACATGTCATTAACATACAACACTACATAAATGAAGTGATTACCAACCTGCTTGGAATATACACAATGATCAGCCCTGCTTCTTACAAATCTCAATCCAAGGATGTATGTGTCAAACTTTTGGTACCACATCCTAGGTGATTGCTTCAGACCATATAGTGACTTCTTTAGCTTACAGGCCATCTCTTTCTTTCCCTTCACTACAAAGCCTTTTGGTTGCTTCATGTAGATTTCTTCTTCCAGATCCCCATGTAGGAATGTTGTCTTCACATCCATCTGTTCCACTTCAAGATCAAAAGCAACAACAATAGATAAAAGAAATCTAATAGAAGTTAACTTAGTAACAGGAGAAAAAATCTCACCAACGTCAATTCCCTCTACCTGGGAATAACCTTTTGCTACTAACCGAGCTTTGTATTTCTCCACTTTACCTTGTGCATTAAACTTCTTCTTAAACAACCATTTGCTACCAACAAATTTTCTTCCAACTGACAACTCAACTATATCACATGCCTCATTCTTATCCAAGCCATCCATTTCTTCAACCATGGCCTTCTTCCAGAGTTTACTATCCTCTAAATTCATTGGTTCCCTGACAGTTCTGGGATCATCATCAGTAATAGATAAAGCAAAATTTGAACGGAAATCAGGTGGACTATACCTTTATGGTTGCCTTTTATCTCTCACTGATCTCCTCAATACTGGGGAATGAGGTTCTTCATCTTCTTCTTCTACTTCCTCTTCTTCAAATGATTCAGATTTTGCATCATCCAACTCAAGCTCTATTTTTTCAGGTTTGTCTTGCGTTGGTAGGAATTCCTGTTTGGACACATCTTTTACCTCTCTGAACACAACATCTCGACTGTAAACAGTCTTCTTGGTTTCTGGGTTCCAAAGTTTATAACCTTTCACACCATCTTTATAACCAATAAAGATACACTTTTCAACCTTTTTATCCAGCTTACTCCTATTTTCCTTTGGAACATGTACATAAGCATCACAACCAAACACTCTAAGATGTTGAAGAGAGGGTTTCTTTCCAGACCATACCTCGTGTGGAGTTTTATCATCCAACGCTGATGAAGGCGATCGATTGATCAGGTAATATGTTGTACCCACTGCCTCTGCCCAGAATTCTTGTCCTAACCCGGCACCACTGAGCATGCTCCTTGCTTTTTCCATCAGTTTCATGTTCATCCTTTCTGCAACTCCATTCTGCTGACGAGTGTATGGAGTAGTCTCCTGCCTTGCTATACCACACTTCTTACAGAATTCTTCGAATTCATTTCCGCAGAATTCTCCACCATTATCTGTTCTCGATACCGTTATTTTCTTCTCTGTCTGATTTTCTATCAGAGCCTTAAACTCTTTAAATTTATCAAATACCTCAGATTTCTTTCTAAGAAAATAAATCCATGTGTTCCTAGAAAAATCATCTATGAATGAAACATAATACACAGATTTACCCAGGGATGGAATAGGAACAGGTCCAAACACATCACTATGTATCAACTCTAAGATCCCCTTTGCTCTTGTAGCACCAGATGGGAATCTTACTCGATTCTATTTACCATATATGCAATGTTCACAGAAATCAAAATCCAGAGTGCAATTAGACATACCTTTACCATGTAGTGTTCGAAGGCCCTTTTCTCCAATATGTCCCAGACTTTGATGCCACAACATGGTCTTCTTTCCAGGGACAATATTGGTCTTGTCTTCTTTATTTCTTTGTTCAGGGACAACAGAACTGTTACACCCATTAGTATAAGTGATTCCCAACAACTTATACAGAGTTCCACAACGAACTCCCCTCATCAACACCATTTCTCCTCGTTCCATCTTGCAAGTGTTCTTTCCAAATATAGTATCCACTCCTGCATCATCCAACTTGCTTACAAATATTAGGCTCATGGCAAGTTTTGGAATATGTAGAACCCCAGGGAGAGTTCTAATCCTTCCATCTTTTAGCAACAACTTAACCCTTCCACGTCCCATGATTTTTGTTGTTGAGTCATCTCTTAGGAGTACATCACCACCATCATATTTTTCATATTCAGAGAACCACTCCCTGTGTGGAGTCATATGGTATGATGCACCTGAGTCGATCAACCATACATCACAGTCTGCATGTGTACTTGTAGATGCCAGGTAAACATCACCTCCTTCTTCAATGGAGGTTTTCGCCTCAGTGGAAGAGGTACTATCAAATCCCTTTGGTTTTTCAACCTTCCTANTATAATGCCCTGTTTTACCACACTTCCAACATTTCCTCAAAGATTTTCCTGGAGACTTAGATCTACCTGTAGATTTAGATCTCCATCCCGAAGGCTTACCAGGGTTCATGTCTTGGGTACGCCCTCTTACAAATAAAGCCTTTGTGTTGTGACCATCCATGCTTTTTCGCCTCATCTCTTCAGATAACAAGGATGCAACTGCATCCTCATACTTCAATATAGATTGAGTGGTACTACCTATTGCTACAACCAGATTATCCCAAGAATCTGGCAAAGAACATAACAAAGTAATACACTTATCTTCTTCTGCAATCGTAATATTAACAGAGCCAAGTTGACTTACCAGAGTATTAAAGGCATTTATATGTTCTATCACAGAATCTCCATCTTCCATCCTAAGATGATACAACTTCTTTCAAAGAAATTGCTTGTTTACCAGGGACTTTGATTGATACAAATTACCCAACTTATCCCATAGTTCCTTGGCTGTAGATTCTCCCGAGACATTCAACAAAACCGAATCTGCCAGGCAGAGTTGAATAGTACTCCTTGCTCTTCTGTCCAACTTCTCCCAATCTTCCTTCGACGTACCAGTAGCTGGTGTACTAGTAGTTTGTGTACTAGTAGGTTGTGTACCAGTAGCCTGTGTGCTAGTAGACGGTGTACCAGTAGGCTCTCTACCAGGATCCACAATGATCCATTGTTCTTTGTCTACAAGAAGGTCCTCCATCTTGAGCTTCCATAGCTCAAAGTTTTTACCATTGAACTTCTCTATATCGATTCTAGATGAGCTCACCATTCCTCTTTCTATACTCGAATCTCCACTGCAAAATCTCCCACTAAACCAAGGTTTATCACAGACCCAAGATAAACTTGATCTATCAAGACCGAGCCAAACCCTCAACAACAAAGGCGTCCCTCTGAAGCCAAAAATGAGCTCTAATACCACATGTAAGTTTTAAACCTGTGAAGTAAAGCAATGCATATAGATTCTTAAGCAAAACATAATTTAATCAATGGCTCATACACAAAGTACACATAGATTTTATACCGAAAACCCTCAACTGGGAAAACCTTTCTTATATTCATTATATCGAATTTCACCATTCACCATACAATATATATAGAATGTTTTTAGGTATTCTGTAGATACCAAAACCCTAATCCCTTAATTCGGGATTAATTTACAAAACTGCTAAAAATAACAAAAACCGCCCAAAAAAAAAAATTGGGGCATTGCCCCGGCCTACTACTTGTTGACGAATGTTGCGCGTAACCAAGGGGGGGCATACCTGCCCCCCCTTGGGAACCCCCTAGGAAAGTGCCCGACGCACACGACACAAACAAAGCACTACTACGAAGGATCGTCAAACGCAGTTGTCATATCTGACGCGCCCACACACACACATGCAAAGAATATAACACATACCCAACATTCTCCCACTTGTTGTTTTCTTTGCATCCAGGGGTCCAGGGGATTATATAGTCAAAAATCCAGGGCAACAATGCCCATTGTTACTTTACACCAGGAGAACTTTTTTGTACTCACAGACTTTGTCAATGAATCTGCAACATTCTTCAGAGTGTCAACCTTTTCCAACAACACCTTCTTTTCCTCAACCATGTCTCTCACAAAGTGATACTGAACATCAATATGCTTTGTCTTCGAATGATAAGTTGGGTTCTTTGCCAGGAAGATTGCACTCTGACTGTCACAATCTAATCTCACAGCTTGTTGTACCAACCCAATACCTGAACACAATCTTTGTAACCATACTGCATCCTTGCTTGCATGAGTAGTTGCCATGTATTCATCTTCTGTAGTTGAGAGTGCCACTACTGCCTATCTTTTGCTCATCCAACTGATTGCTCCTCCAAATAGGTTAAACACATACCCACTTGTAGATCTTCTGCGATCCAAATCTCCAGCCCAGTTTGCATCAACAAAACCATGTATGTCCAACACTCTGTCCAATCCTAGTCTTCCTTGGTAGCACAATCCATAACTGGTAGTGCCACGAAGATACCTGAAGGCCCTCTTTACTGCTGTCCAATGCTCCTTCCCTGGTTTTGACATATACCTGCTCAAAACTCCCACTGCATGTGCAATGTCCGGTCTAGTACAGACCATTGCATACATCAAATTGCCAACTGCACTGGCATACGAAACATGGGACATGTCCTCTTCTTCTTCATGTGTCTTGGGACATTGATCTGTAGATAACTTTACACCTATAGGAATAGGATCCTTGACCGGTTTACTTCCATGCATATTAAACCTCTGTAATATCATCTCAACATATTTTCTCTGATTCAACCAGAGTTTCTTCTTTACACGATCTCTTTTAATCTCCATTCCCATAATGAAGTTAGCAGCACCGAGATCCTTCAAGTCAAATTTGGAGGATAGCTATGATTTCACCTCCTTGATAACATCAATGTTATTTCCTACCAACAACATGTCATCAACATACAACACTACATAAATGAAGTGATTACCAACATGCTTGGAATATACACAGCGATCAACTCTGCTTCTTACAAATCCCAATCCAAGGATGTATGTGTCAAACTCTTGGTACCACATCCTAGGTGATTGCTTCAGACCATATAGTGACTTCTTTAGCTTACAGACCATCTCTTTCTTTCCCTTCACTACAAAGCCTTCTGGTTGCTTCATGTAGATTTCTTCTTCCAGATCCCCATGTACGAATGTTGTCTTCACATCCATCTGTTCCACTTCAAGATCAAAAGCAACAATAATAGATAATTGAAATCTAATAGAAGTTAACTTAGCAACAGAAGAAAAAATCTCACTAAAGTCAATTCCCTCTACCTGGGAATAACCTTTTGCTACTAACCGAGCTTTGTATTTCTCCACTTTACCTTGTGCATTAAAATTCTTCTTAAACAACCATTTGCTACCAACAAATTTTCTTCTAGCTGGCAACTCAACTATATCCCATGCCTCATTCTTATCCAAGCCATCCATTTCTTCAACCATGGCCTTCTTCCAGATTTTACTATCCTCTGAATTCACTGCTTCCCTGACAGTTCTGGGATCATCATCAGTAATAGATAAAGCAAAATTTGAACGGAAATCAGGTGGACTATACCTTTATGGTTGCCTTTTATCTCTCACTGATCTCCTCAACACTGGGGTATGAGGTTCTTCATCTTCTTCTTATGCTTCCTCTTCTTCAGATGATTTAGATTTTGCATCATCCAACTCAAGCTCTATTTTCCCATGTTCCTCTTGCGTTGGTAGGAATTTATGTTTGGACACATCTTTTACCTCTCTGAACACAACATCTCGACTGTAAACAGTCTTCTTGGTTTATGGGTTCCAAAGTTTATAACCTTTCACACCATCTTTATAACCAATAAAGATACACTTTTTAGACTTTTTATCCAACTTACTCTTGTTTTCCTTTGGAACATGTACATAAGCATCACAACCAAACACTTTAATATGTTGAAGAGAGGGTTTCTTTCCAGACCATACCTCATGTGGAGTTTTATCATCCAACACTGATGAAGGCGATCGATTGACCAGGTAACATGTTGTACCCACTGCCTCTGCCCAGAATTCTTGTCCTAACCTGGCACCGTTGAGCATGCTCCTTACTTTTTCCATCAGTGTCATGTTCATCCTTTCTGCAACTCCATTCTGTTGAGGAGTGTATGGAGTAGTCTTATGCCTTTCTATACCACATTTCTTACAGAATTCTTTGTATTCATTTCCGCAGAATTCTCCACCATTATTTGTTCTCAATACCTTTATTTTCTTCTCTATCTGATTTTCTATCAGAGCCTTAAACTCTTTAAATTTATCAAATACCTCAGATTTCTTTCTAAGAAAATAAATCCATGTGTTCCTAGAAAAATCATCTATGAATGAAACATAATACACAGATTTACCTAGGGATGGAATAGGAGTAGGTCCAAACACATCACTGTGTATCAACTCTAAGATCCCCTTTGCTCTTGTAGCACCAGATGGAAATCTTACTCGATTATGTTTACCATATATGCAATGTTCACATAAATCAAAATCCAGAGTGTAATTAGACATACCTTCAACCATACCTTTACCATGTACTGTTCGAAGGCCCTTTTCTCCAATATGTCCCAGTCTTTGATGCCACAACATGGTCTTCTTTCCAAGGACAATATTGGTCTTGCCTTCTTTATTTCTCTGTTCAGGGACAACAAAACTTTTACACCCATTAGTATAAGTGCTTCCCAACAACTTGTACAGAGTTCTACACCGAACTCCCCTCATCAACACCATTGCTCCTCGTACCATCTTGCAAGTGTTCTTTCCAAATATATTATCCACTCCTGCATCATCCAACTTGCTTACAGATATTAGGCTCCTGGAAAATTTTGGAATGTGTAGAACCCCAGGGAGAGTTCTAATCCTTCCATCTTTTAGCAACAACTTAACCCTTCCACGTCCCATGATTTTTGTTGTCGAGTCATCTTTTAGGAATACATCACCACCATCGTATTTTTCATATTCAGAGAACCACTCCCTGTGAGGAGTCATATGGTATGACGCACCTAAGTTGATCAACCATACATCACGGTCTGCATGTGTACTTGTAGATGCCAGGTAAACATCACCTCCTTCTTCAATGGAGGTTTTTGCCTCAGTGGAAGAGGTACTATCAGATCCCTTTGGTTTTTCAACCTTCCTAGACTTGCAATCTTTCTTATAATGCCCTGTTTTACCACACTTCCAACATTTCCTCAAATATTTTCCTGGAGACTTAGATCTACCTGTAGATTTAGATCTCCACCCCGAA
>ML816772.1:40706-61975 GCA_009831015.1 Picea engelmannii | reverse complement strand
CCTGTCTTGGGTACGCCCTCTTACAAATAAAGCATCTGTGTTGTGACCATCCATGCTTTTTTGCCTCATCTCTTCAGATAACAAGGATGCAACTACATCCTCATACTTCAATGTAGATTGAGTGGTACTACCTATTGCTACAACCAGATTATCCCAAGATTCTGGAAAAGAACACAACAAAGTAATACACTTATCTTCTTCTACAATCGTAATATTAACAGAGCCAAGTTGACTTACTAGAGTATAAAAGGCATTTAGAGGTTCTGTCATAGAATCTCCATCTTCCATCCTAAGATGATACAACTTCTTTCGAAGAAACAACTTGTTTACCAGGGACTTTGATTGATACAAATTCCCCAACTTATCCCATAGTTCCTTGGTTGTAGATTCTCCTGAGACATTCAACAAAACTGAATCTGCCAGGCAGAGTCGAATAATACTCCTTGCTCTTCTGTCCAACTTCTCCCAATCTTCCTTCGACATACCAGTAGCTGGTGTACTAGTAGTTTGTGTACTAGTAGGTTGTGTACCGGTAGCATGTGTGCTAGTAGACGGTGTACCAGGATCCACAACGATCCATTGTTCTTTGTCTACAAGAAGGTCCTCCATATTGAGCTTCCATAGCTCAAAGTTTTTATCGTTGAACTTCTCTATCTCGATTCTAGATGAGCTCGCCATTCCTCTTTCTATACTCGAATCTCCACTGCAAAATCTCCCACTAAACCCAGGTTTATCACAGACCCAAGATAAACTTGATCTATCAAGACTGAGCCAAACCCTCAACAACAAAGGTGTCCCTCTGAAGCCAAAAATGGGCTCTTATACCACATGTAAGTTTTAAACCTGTCAAGTAAAGCAATGCATGTAGATTCTTAAGAAAAACATAATTTAATCAATGGCTCATACTCAGAGTACACAGAGATTTAATACCTGAAACCCTCAACCAGGAAAACCTTTTTATATTCATTATATCGAATTTCACCATTCACCATACAATATATAAACAATGTTTTTAGGTATTCCATAGATACCAAAACCCTAATCCCTTAATCCGGGATTTATTTACAAAACTTCTAAAAATAGAAAAATCCTCTAAAAATAGCAAAACCCGCCCAAAAAAAAATTTGGGGCGCTGCCCGGAACCCTGTCAGCCCCGAGCTACCGCCCATTGTTGAACGCTACGCGTAACTAGGGGGGGGCATACCTGCCCCCCCTAGGAAAGCGCCCGACGCACACGACACAAACAGAGCACTACTATGAGGGATCGTCAGACGCAGTTGCCATATCTGATGTGCCGACACACACACTTGCAACGAATATAACACATACCCAACATTCTCCCACTTGTTGTTTTCTTTGCATCGAGGGGTCCAGGGGGTTATATAGTCAACAATCTAGGGCAACAATGCCCATTGTTACTCTACACCAAGAGAACTTTTCTGTACTCATAGACTTTGTCAATGAATCTGCAACATTCTTCAAAGTGTCAACCTTTTCCAGCAACACCTTCTTTTCCTCAACCATGTCTCTCACAAAGTGATACTGAACATCAATATGCTTTGTCTTTGAATGATAAGCTGGGTTCTTTGCCAGTAATATTGCACTCTGACTGTCACAATCTAATCTCACTGCTTGTTGTACCAACCCAATACCTGAACACAATCTTTGTAACCATACTGCTTCCCTGCTTGCATCAGTGGCTGCCATGTATTCAACTTATGTAGTTGAGAGTGCCACTATCGTCTGTCTTTTGCTCATCCAACTGATTGCTCCTCCAAATAGGTTAAACACATACTCACTTGTAGATCTTCTGCGATCCAGATCTGCAGCCCAGTCTGCATCAACAAAACCATGTATGTCCAGCACTCTATCCAATCATGGTCTTCCTTAGTAGCACAATCCATAACTGGTAGTGCCATGAAGATACCTGAAGACCCTCTTTACTGTTGTCCAATGCTCCTTCCCTGGTTTTGACATATACCTGCTCAAAACTCCCACTACATGTGTAATCTGTCAGATGCAATTGTCATATTTGACGCGCCCAAACACACACATGGAAAGAATATAACACATACCCAACAGTGGCATGTTATAAAGTTATGACCTTGGGTTACTCTAAAGTTGTGGCATGCTATAAAGTTATGACCTTAGGTTATCCTTATAAGCGAAGAGTAGTGTTAATCATATGCAAAAATTAACATTATATAAAGTTGTGGCATATTATAAAGTTATGACCTTGGGTTACCCTAAAGTTGTGGCATGCAATAAAGTTATGACCATAGGTTAACCTTATAAGGAAAGAGGGGTGTTGATTATATGTAAAATTTGACATGTTATAAAGTATTAACATGACATAACCTTAGGAAGGCATAGGTGCATACTAACATGTCTATGAAGGAAGATGAGTATTTCGATCACTAATTTTCTGACTAGGACGAGGTACTAGAAATTTCGTTAATTTCTTATGAATTCCATCATATTTACACAATTAATTTAGTTTTGATATCGTAATATGTTATACTCTACTATGCAATATGATATGCAAGTTTATGCAATTTATAGGTGAACAATATGGAATTATAACAACATGTAATTTATTCACATTCATGACATCTTTAACGATAAATTACATAAAAATTGTTGTTAGTCCTTGATTTTGCAAATGACTAATAAGAAAACATTTTCCATGCCCTATCTTTTCCTAGCTTTATTCTATGCTCTTTTTCTTCTTCTATAGTTTTTAAAGTGCTTGCATTATCCTTTTTTGGGTGTTTTTAACCTGCATTTGTGTTATTAAGTTTTGGATTAGACATTTTTTAGAGCTCTCCATCAAATCATAAGTCCTTTCCCACTTTTAAATTTGAATTTAAATGAAAAGGAAAAGGCGCTAAAGAATAGCGCTATTCTTGTAGCGCCAGGGTATTCATTATTTTGCATGCGCCAACTTCATGAGAACATGACAGATCGTGCCTGAAATCTTTTCCTAAGAAGCTATCATCGCTAATGATCAATATCAGGTCATGGATGTGATAAGATATTCATTTGCAGAAATCGGGTTATGCGCCTTCATCATTCATTTTGCAGGTTTACTTAATATCATGAAATTATACTGACAAATCCACTCCAGCCCTATATCAAATTCGCCTCTGGTCTATGTTATATCTGGAGGAATTGGAATTTTTTTACTAAGCTCCTTTTTCAACAGATTTAAAGATGTAATTGCAAACAAATACCTTGCTCGTAGCAGAAGCATTGAAAAAGATTAACCCCAACAATTAAAAGTGAGCCCAATCAGCCTTATTTTCAGTCACTCTGCTTGAGTAACCATTTAAATGTGGTGATCGTGTGGTGCTAACCACATAGGATGGACGTATAGCTATTGCAAGTGGAGCCATTAGAAAAATTACAGATTCCTCTGTGACTCTTTATTTATCCCATCAACTAAGATTGTTAGTAAGTAAAGAGCATGAATTGATCAGGCAGGTTTAGTTCATGAATCTCCAACAAAATACTTCTTACAACAAGAAGCGAGAATTGTGATGCAGACATTTATTGAAAGCATATATGCTACAGGAGGTAATGAGACTGAAGCATATGCAAAGTTAATGGTTGTTGTTCCAACAATCTTGAGTGGATTAAGAATTTCAAGGGAAAATTAATATCTACAATGCCAATTGTCGATTTTGGTACCAAGGATGGCAAGAAACAATTATTAATTTCTGAGATAGTTTGATTCCTCTTGCAATCTATTAGAGGATTTGATGATGCCATTGGAGTAAATAAGTCCTCTTGCTCAAGAGACATTTTTTTCCTTCTACATCATATCTTCTACCTTCTTCTCCCATTCAAACAACAACACATACACACATGGTTGTTAACAGGATGGATGCAATTGTTGCAGAAAGATAAAGAAAAAGGAAAACACAAAGAAAAGATCAAAAGAAGAAAGGCATAAATCAAATACAGGCAATACTCTGTTTTTTCCTATTTTAGTCCTTATATTAAAGAGCAGTTTATGAAATGATGGAGATGAATTATTTGAAACCAAAAGAGGTTTTTGTTGGGAACGGACCCCTTCACAAAAACCTCTCTCGGTTTTTTCACAACTATCATAGTTTAATAGGTTCAAATATATCTTTGAGGCCTATTTTTTAGAGATTTCACAATAAATGATTTCATGTTTTAGTGACCAGTTTTTGGCGAGGTTTCAAAGCATTTGGAGATGATTTTTTGGAAACCAAAAGAGGATTATGTTGGGAACGGGCCCCTTCACAAAAACCTCTCTTGGTTTTTACACAAATATCATATTTTAAGAGGTTCAAATATATATTTGAGACCTATTTTTCAGAGATTTCACAATAAATGATTTCTTGTTTTAGTGACCAACTTTTGGTGAGGTTTCAAAGAAGATGGAGATGAATTTTTGGAAACAAAAAGAGTTTTTTTGTTGGGAAATGGCCCCTTCACAAAAACCTCTTTTTGTTTTTACACAACTATCACATTTTGCGAGATGCAAAGAGATATTTAGACCCTATTTTTCAAGAATTTGGCAAATTTATTTTCCTAAAAGCTCTCATGGACAATAGTTGATAAGCCACCTCATCAATTCGACTTGGAGATCATATCTGATCTCCTCCTTTGATTATTTTAAACAAGATACTAAATATAGACGATGAGGTTTTCAAATCCATTTCTTTTGTATCTTGATGAATATGTATTCTTTCTATATAAACATGGTAGAAGGAGAAGTTGAAAAAAGGTCGATCAATTGGGGAATCAAAGGTTATTTTTTTTAAAGACTCCTCTGTGAAGCAAAGACCATTTTTTCATATTGGCACTAAATGGAAAAGACATTTTGATAGTCATAAATTCTTTTCATGTTATTATCTTTTTCTTTTTGTTACTTGGATGCATTTTTATCTTTTGCTAAGCATATGATATCTTTGTTGTGAGTAATACAGTGAAAGTTTGTTGTTTAAATTGTTCATAACTAAGAGTTGCTTTCAAGTACCATGTTCTTATTTCTTAATGATATTTGGGAATGAGAAATCTATGTGTGAGTGGACAAATTGAAAACTCATATATATTTATTTCTTCATTTACTTTTTACCATCTGATTTATCAAATTGTTTGCCATTTACTAAGCTAATGAGATGTTTATTTGCCTTTGTACATTGAGCCTCATATCCTTATTGTATCTTTGAACCAACCTTCAACCATTTCTAAATCATATTCAAAAGCTTTATAAAATACCATTGCAATAACTTGATGATGCCCTAGCTTGCCCTCTCAAAGTCAAGTGCAACTTTAGGGACTAACAATTGTTACGAGGAAAATCTCTCTATGGCACGGGGTAAACCACAACAGATGGAATGAAACGTATAAATCAAATATAATCCCAAGTATGCTATATAAATGAAATGCTAACAAGACAAGATCAAGAACCTACCTCGTCCAAACATTTGATGAAAACCATCATTGAGCAAGCAACTCAAAGCTTTATACCTGCAACTTGTCCTCAACAATCAAGATACACAAGAATATGGTGATAATATATAATGTTAGCACATAAAATAGCATAATCCATTAACATGCATGACAAATACGCCCATGAAATAATAATTCAAATATTTGCAAGATATCAATTGGACGAGAAAAGAGTATGTCTATTAAAAATTATCAATAGAAGTGTATAAGTGACAAACATCTGTAACGATACATATTGGAACCGAGAAACTAAGTCCCTCCACCAAAGACAAGCTCATATAAAGGAGACAATGAGGCTCTCCATCAAAGAAGGAAGAGCTTGGGGGATGAACAATGTGTTCAAACTTTTAAGAATAAAAGGATGCAAACTCAATGTGAAGTGAAATTTCTCCAGAGTATCTTTGCTTTCAAAAGTTGAATCCTCCTTTCCACGGCTTGGATATGGCCCAATTTATAACCTTCAAATGGAACTGAAGGGTCGAGTTGGAACATTTCCAGTATATGGAAGGTCAAGGGTCATGGATTCCGTGACGTGACATGGAAACCCGACAAAATTTTTAATTTTGAGCACCAAACCTGATGTATGCGGGTTGTAGTGGTGCAACCTGCGTATACACATGTTGTCTAATTGGTAGGGCACGCATATGTGGAAAAATATGATTTTTTGGCTTTGGAAGGTACAACAAGGGACTTCAAGTTTGCATAGGCCATCCAATCAAGTTTCATGGGTTGAGAAAAAAATTGCTATAACAGATGCCCCCTAATGTGTGAGGTCGAAGGAGTATTTGCAATTGCCGAAATACATTATAATTCCCAGAAGTGGAGTAATGGAGACTCAACTAGAAGTGTTAGTTGCTCATGAGAATATTACAATCCATAATGACTTTGTACACATGACTACCAATTTGAATTACACTACATATCCATGTGGAAATATCCCAAATAGTTGTTCATGGCCATGAATAGGCAATACAAAGTAGACACATGCCATAGGTTTTCATAGTCACGAACAAGGCCCAGTGGAAACCAGTCTCAAAATCAATCTGAAGATATTTGTATATAATGGAGTACAATCTGATCTCCCGTGATCACTAAAGTCATATAGGTACTAGTCCATTGAAAGACAACAACAAAATAGGAATGATGCTACTGTAAGGTGAATGTCTTCTACACTATCCACCAAAGGTGCAAGTCTACATTATGTGAATAGAGGATTTGATGTTGAACACAATGAGACTTTGTTTGATTACTGATCATTGAGGTATACCGTTAACAAATGTGAGACAACCTACTGATAATGAAAGTAGGTATCAAGGCACCAAGTACATTCTTACAAGTGTGAATAAAGGTGTTGAGGTCGAACACTTGAAGAATCCATCGATCAGGGGACATTGATGTATTCCCCACTGTCGATGGCAGACGAACCTGCCACTGATGACTGCAAGCCTTTAGGTACTCATAGGACTCTAGGCCTTGTTTCTAGAATAGATGAGTTGAAGTCGATGGAAGGTGATCCTCTCAAAGGAGAGCATTAAGGCATCTCACATTAGTCAACACGAGGTACAAAGCAATATCTTGATGATTTGGAGGAACTCGGACGAAGAGGATGTTCATGAACCAACAACCCTGTGCGTCTTTCGCATGCACCAAATGCAAGTAGTGCACGAAAAAGACCCTATGAATAACAACTAATAAGGAAGATTGTTGACAAAGGCGAGGAAACCACCAATAAGGCTAATGGCATCCAAGACACTGCACGAATCCCGATGTGTGAATAGATTTATTGTCGTCAAACACAAGGGAAACCCCCAAGTCAACGACCAATGAGGAGATGTCGACTATTGGGTTCAAGGTTACCTACCCATAATGAAAGTAGGACCAGGGTGCACGGTAGGACTACAACTTCATGTGACTCTGAGACACACTGAGGGTATGGTCAACATGCAAAGTCAAGAGTTATGAGGAATGGTCGACACATGCTTATAGACATCCTTTGAACAAGAACATGAGACATATGGATAACTCAGGCATCATAGACTTGATGATAAAGCTTCATGATGCAGGAGGCATCAACGAACTCTCCATAGGGACTGGAAGAATAACTAGTCGCAGGAGTAAACTCTAAGTAACGAGCTCAACTTCCTAAGGTCATAGTAAACCCAAAATTTGGATGACAATGGACTCAAAAGTTTGTGCTCTGTTCAAAGGCGACACGACTGCTACCAATATGAGATAATATTTTTTTCCCGCCCGTCTCTTTTTATTTTTTCATAGGCAAATGAATGTCATGATACAAGAGAGGAAAAGAGTGTCACGAGTAAGAAACTAGCTCCAAATTGTGGAACATACCTATGCTCAATGCAAGGAAGTGCATGTGGGGCATGGATACTCGGGGGAATGTTTCCTCTTAGGGTACAAGGTGCCAAGCTGTAAAGGATATAAATAAGGCTCTGCTTGGCTAGTGATGCAAATTGATGAGGTAAGAGGCTTATAACGAGAAAGCCGGAACCGACAATAGGCTCAATAGTGCAAGCAATATAATGGAATGAAATTACAACTTAACTCCAAAGAATGTCCTTTTTCATAAATTTAGTCCCTTGGGCCCGAAAAAGTATAAAACATTACCCAGGAGAACTCTTCTAGCCAATGTTGACTAGAGTGTTCCTTTTTTATAATTAGTCTGCTTGGTCCAAAAAAGGGTTAAACTGACACCAAATAGATGTCCTTTCAGAGCCATTTAACGAGTGTGAAAGAGACAAGTTCACTCGACAATCTTTTCGCTTTTTAGAGAGTTGAAAAATATCTTAACTAAGACTCGAGGGGAGTCCCATGGGTACAGGTCAGAATGATTGTGAGTAAGAATATGGGGTTCAAACACAAAGTCATATTGGAACTATAAGGGACTCCTGGTCCTATGACATAAATTTTGCATGGGCACCAAATGGCACAAAGGTTCTAACTAGGGCACCCATGTTTGTGAAGACTCTACCACTCAATAATGACACTTCTAGTAGCAGTAAGAAGGTTATGTGTCGCTAATAAATGGGTTTGTACCTAAGGCATATGGATCAAAATCATAGGACAATGCAAATATGCAAAATGGAGTGACAACCTATCCTATATGTTGGTTGTTAGCACTATGTAAATTGCTTGGCTGAAGAAGCAGATCACAAAGGTAACCACAAAACCAATTTAGAATTGAAACTAGCTCTTTAAATTCAAAGAGGGATTTCTCTTATCACTTGGTCTCTGAAAGATAAGTTTTCTTTTGAGGATCGATGGCTAGATATTTGACTAGAAGAATAAATTTATGAAGTTTTATGGTAGGAAGTAAAAGGAATATGTTGGGAAATGGAGTCAACTTTGAAACAAATGGAACTATCAATGAATTGGTGGGTAGAAAAATCAAGGAAGCATAGGCTAGAGAGGCGATAATCCTTCAATTTTAAAATATTGTTGTTGTATGATGGAAGAAAGAGAAAACAAATAACAACATTTAGAGCACCAGCTGAGATGAATTCTGATTGAGTTAAGAAGAGATAACAATACTTAAATTGCTTGAATCTAAAGCATCAAAATCAGAGGAATTTAAGACCATTAGATTTCCAATCTAAGCATATAAGAGTTGTAGATGAAAAGAGAAAGAAAACAAGAAGTACATACATGAAAAATAAACACACACTTCGGATCACCACCACAAGAATCTCTGGTATGAATAACACTAGACTTTTGCACTAATATTTCATTTAACTTAAGAAAATTTACAAAATGTTCAAGACAAATCTCCTTTATGCTTCTACCAACCCTTTAGTCAATCAAAATTACAAATGTATATAGAAAAGACTCTTCCCCAAGCTGAGGAGGTCGAGCTCAACTACTTCCCAAAGTTGGATCTGGTTACAAAATTATAGCAACACATTTAGAACTACCTGTTAGGAAACAAGAATCAATTTTATGGAAAATAGGGGTCAAAGATAACATCGTATCTCTCGAATCATGATAGATGTTACAAAGCTGAGAGATGTTTTTGTGAATGGGCTCATGCTTGACAAAATGCCCATTCAGTTTTCCAAAATTCCTCTCTAGCATCCTTGGATCCGTGCCCAAATATAATGACTAAAATAGAAAATCATTAAATGTTTAAGTCTAAAATTTACATTGTAAAGATCCATTTGAATCTTCCAAACCATGTAACCTGTGAAGAAACTGAGAGAGGTATTTGTGAATGGGCTCGTTCTTGACAAAATAATCTTTCAGTTTTCAAAGATTCCTTTCCATGTGGTCAGAAAATGAGTTTGAAGTTGATTGCAAAAACAATCATTTCCAAAACTTGCACAACGAACTTGCGGAGTGAGTTTCCTTTTGATATTTTATTTTATTGTTTGGCTTTGATTGATGGATGAAGGTCATCGATTGATAGGTTGGTACTTGATATGATGATAAACATCCCTATGACCACTTCATTGCCCTTTCAAACAACATTTTCTTCAACATCCTAATATATGTTAAATACTCGATTTTGACCCTTGAGCAAATTATAGGACACTAACATTGGCTCCAATGGGGATATTGTCCTCCCTGTGAGGTAGAAAACAACTCATTGACGAGGTGCCTTCATCCATTGGGTTGTTCCCAACCTGCAAACTGACTTGTGTCCTTCTCCAACTAAAATCAAACAACAACCCAAACTTTACACTGGAATATGAACTGAAAACTCATTGCTGAAAAGATTCTCAGAGTGTTGAGCTTATTCATCACACTTACCTAACATTACTAAGTGATACAATAATTCCAATGCAAACAATCAAGCAACTGGATACTTTATTGAAGCATGCATTCAACGTTTCCAAGCAGACATAAAAACATAGAAAATGACAACTCAAGCCTCAGTTGAAACCGATACCCATAGTGCATGAATACAACAAACTCCATCTTTCTTGATAACTTTAATAAAACTATAAAAGACACTATAAGAATCGTTTTCCCTGATGATTGCAACATATTTGCAAAAGGGTCTTGAAAATCAACAAAAGGACAAGAATATCCCTTATGATTAAATGTTGGTTTCTGTTCTATCTCATCCATCTTCATCTCTTTTTCAAAATGCAAGGGATCCATTTGTTCATATTTCTCATCATCTATAGCAAGATAGGGCTTTGTATGCTCCTGTATATATTCAAATGAAAGAGAAATTATATGTGTTTGATGAATATCCAGAGGTCCTTCTTCATTTCATTCAAGAGAACAACAATCTTGATTTACAAAGGAATTAAAGAAAATAACAATTTCTTCATTGTCTTCCTCTATCTCATATTGAAAAGTATCATATATTGTTTTGTTGCTTTCCTAAAATTTTAAATCATAGTTGTCATGTGTAACCAATGGCTCTTCATGTATGCCATTTTGATTTTCAGAAGAATCAAGAAAAACAACTCCATGCACATTTTCTTATTGCAACTTATCATGAATTGTTTCACTGCTTAGAGTTCCTGGGCATGCAAATTCAAAACTCTGGTTTTCACGGAAATCAGAGAAAACAACTACTTTTTCATTATCTTCCTGAAACTCTATGTCATCAATTGGTTTTGAGTCTAAATTTTTTGTACATACAACTTCAGAGAATGAAAGGACTAAAGATCCATTCGACTAACTATCTTGATCTCTCTCTTGGTCACACAAAAGTTGGCAAGACTGCTGCATACTTTTATCAAATTTAGGAATAGGAATATGGTTGTCATCATTAAAATCCTGGTCGTTTTCATTTTCATCTAAGAGAGAAGCTACCATTTCTTATTGGTGATGAAAAGGGTTTTCATACAAATCTTCCAGTATTTCTTCATCCGAACTCTTCATCGCCATAAAAAAATTTCAAAATTTTGAATGAAATTTTCAAAATGATCACAACAATTTTGAACCAACAACAAAGATGAATAGGATTCTTTATAATGCTCATAAAATCTTGTATGAAAATCTTGTAATGAATAAAGAATTGCAAACGTTAAAATTCCATACCATTGTTTTTCCTTTTCCTCCAAGGTGGCCATAAACATATTCATCAAACAACCTTCATGAAATTGAACCCTTAGCTTACGCACATGCATGTGAAATTTAACCAAGTGCAAAGCAACATCGTCTCCTTTATCATCTCTGAATTTTGGCAAATATGCCTGCCAATATATATGATGCATTCGATTTGGAAAACTGAGAATGTGAGCACGATTCATAGGAGCATACTTCACGGATTGAGAATCCATCTTGAACCAATGGATTCACCATGAAAGTATTTAGGCTACTGAGTATTTGGACTTGTCTAAAATTGGAGTCATCGGGTGAATGGTACAACCTTCATGTGTTTGGCTTCAATTCACCATCAGAAGTCAAATCTGAACTTTTTAATTTCTCCCAGGGAAGATTTCACTTTCGTCCTCAACAATGGGGCCAAAATGTTAGCACTATGTAAATTGCTTGGCTAAAGAAGCAAATCACAAAGGTAACCAAAAAACCACTTTAGAATTGAAACTAGCTCTTTTAGTTCAGAGGGATCTCTCTTGTCACTTGGTCTTTGAAATATAGGTTTTATTTTGAGGATCAATGGCTAGATCTTTGATCAGAAGAATAAATTTATGAAGTTTGCTGGCAGGAAGGAAATGGAATATGTTGGGCAATGGAGTCAACTTTGAAACAAATGGAACTATCAGTGACTAGTGGGTAGAACTATCAAGGAAGCATAGGCTAGATAGGTGATAATCTTCCAGTTTTAAAATATTTTTGTTTTATGATGGAAGAAAGAGAAAACAAATAACAACATTCAGAGCACCAATTGAGATGAATTCTGATTGAGTTAAGAAGAGATAACATTACTTAAATTGCTTGAATCTAAATCATCAAAATCATATGAATTTCATACCATTAGCTTTCCAATCCAAGCATATAAGAGTTGTAGATGAAAAGAGAAAGAAAACAGGAAGTACATACATGAAAGAGAAACACACACTTTAGATCACCACCATAAGAATTTATGGTATGAATAGCATTGGAATTCTACACTAATATTCCATTTAACTTCAAAAAATTTACAAAATGTTCAAGACAAATCTCCTTTATGTTTCTACCAACCCTTTAGTCAATCAAAATTACAAATATATATAGAAAATACTCTTCCCCAAGCTGAGGATGTTGATCTCAACTACTTCCCAAAGTTGGATTTGGTTACAAAACTATAGCAACACGTTTAGAACTGTCTACTAGGAAATAGTAATCAATTTTCTAGAAAATAGGGGTCAAATATAACATCATATCTCTCGAATCATGATAGAGTTTACAAAAATGAGAGTTTTTTTTGTGAATGAGATCGTGATTGACAAAAGCCTCTTTCAGTTTTCCAAAATTCCTTTCCAGAGTCTCAAGATCCGACCCAAATATAATGGCTAAAACAGGAAATCATTAAATGTTTAAATTTGAAAAATAGGTTGTAAAGATCCATTTGAATCTTCCAAACCATGACACTTGTGAAGAAACAGAGAGAGGTTTTTGTGAATGGGCTCGTGATTGACAAAATATTCTTTCAGTTTTCCAAAACTCCTCTCTAGAGTCTCAGGATATGCACCCAAAGATAATGACTAAAACATGAAATCATTAAATGTTTAAATCTGAAAAATACGATGTAAAGGCACATTTGAATCTTCCAAATCATGACACCCGTGAAGAAAATAAGAGAGGTTTTTGTAAATGGGATCGTTCTTAACAAAATCCTATTTAATGTTTCAAATATTCCTTTCCATGTGGTCAGAAACTGAGTTTGAAGTTGACTTCAAAAACTGTCATTTCCAGAATTTGCACAACAGACTTGTGTAACGAACTTGCGAAGCGAGTTTCCTCTTGACATTTTCTTCTATTGTTTGGATTTTATTGATGGTTGAAGGTCAGTGATTGATATTTTGACACTTGAGATGATGATAAGAATCCCTAGGACCACTTCATTACCCTTTCAAACACCATTTTCTTCAACATCCTAATATATGTCAAATACTCGATTTTGACCCTTGAGTAAATTATAGGACACTAACATCGGTAAAAGAAAATACCCGTCGAAGTCACGAATGGGTGGTAGCTCGCTAGAAACTAAAAAAATCCTTGGGCAAAACCACCAAAACCGACTCCTTCCATTGCACTATTAGTCCACTAGGTAAACAATTAGCATAAACTATATAAAGTGGATAATTTTTTTCTATTAATAGTAAAAATAAACAACTTTACCATACCATTTGAGTTTTTTACCCACATAGTGCATTTTAGACCATTTTTCCCATGATCTTCAAGTGTTGATTGCAGGAGCTACGATCAACGAAATTGACAATTGTTTGGACCAAGTAAGTGCCCTTCCCCTCTTCATTTTTACTGGTTTAAAATTTAAATTTAGTCCTCATTTTTTGAGTTTAAGAGGGCGCAATGTGTAAACTAGGGTGTACATGAGTTATAGTTTATCAGGTCAAGTATGTGGAGACATGTACACGGGAAAAGAAAATCCTACCCCTGTATATGTGGCCCTACAGGCGACTGTTAACATTACATCCCGCGTACAAGTCCACAAACAAGTGTTTTAATGAATTTAACTCAAAAAATGATTTTGCTTTGGCAGGATGATGCTTGAATGGAGAGAGAGGGAGCATGAGGAAGTAGATGCAGCAGTGGAAAGCGCTGCAGGGGCCCAACTAGCTCTAAAAAGATGTCTTCTTTATAAATTTTGGGGTCTCAAAGGAATGAGGGCTCAAGTGAGGTTACTCCAGATGCTTGTAAACTATTGGGATCCAGAGACAGAGGCCTTCAATCTCGATGGGCAACCATTGAGGATTGTACTAGATGACATCTATTTTATCACATGATTATAGTAAATCTCAAAGCCCGAGAGGATGGGGGTGGTATGAACATAGAGGATTACATTGCCACCCATTGTGTTGCAGGCACATATAAAGTAGGGAGCCAACTCCCCATTAGGGTGATTGAGAACCTGAGTTTAAAAATCACCATACTTGTTATTACACGGATCTCGAGGTCAACCTCGTTGCATTAGGCATCATAACCACTCATTTTTTACGTAGTGGAGTGTTTACGACTCATGGTTTATGACTGGTGTACCTCACTGCTGGTTAACATGAAGAGCCAGCTGACGGATTGCAAACATGGGGGAAAGAGAAACTTTGGGTTTGCATCCATCTTGTGTAGTTTTTTCTTTGAGCGGGTTCCAGGCTTAAGCCCTAGAGTAGAGATCATTCCACACAGACCACACGATCCAACCATGTCACAGTGGACTGACATGATGAGGTGGTTAGGAGGTGGTAGGGTGCCAACCCCCTACAATGATGAGTTATTTTTCTGGTGGCATCGCCAGGTTACAGCCATAGACGACTACCCCTATGCGAGGATCAACTACAGAGGGGATCCAAATATGCCTTTACCACCAGGTTCCGCCTACGGTGATATAGGTATGAAAAGTTTTTATATATTTCATTTTTTTGTGTTTTTTCGAAAAGAGTAAAAAAACGCAAATATTTTTGTATGGTATCAAGTATTAATAATGGCTTTGTCACGTAGATGTAGGTTTGTGTTGACAAGATGGATTTCCATGACGTCAGCTGAGGAGTCGGGGAGATGAGCATGCAGGAGGAGATGTAGAGAGAGTGCTACAAAATGTGTAGGGGAACCTATCTCGATTGACGCACATGATTCCTATGGTTCAGGTGGAGGATCTACTAGAGGCTATGCAACGACAGGTGGTGGATGTGCCCCGTGCGAGGTTGCGACTTTTCTGGTGTCTCGCAAATGCCATACTATGATATCACGATACACATCCAACGCCACAAGTGTATATGCCATGGCCATATATCTACCGACCATATATGTATTTTGAGGGTGTGAGCCCCATTTTGTACTATAACACCATATTTTTTAAAGAGATGAAATATAAAAAACACAGGTCCTTGACTTTACTTATATATGTTACAATGTGTACATTGATGAATGTGTTTTCTTTACTTTAGTTATGTGACAAATGCCAATCTAAAACATAATTAACATATGCATTAGATACATAATTAGAACTTCTAGGTATGTGATTATAAATAATAAAATCAAAATATCGTTCCAAAAGTCGTACCCGTAGAAATCATCGGAGTAGATTAGGGTCTCGCACACGGTAACTGTATTTTAACTTACATACGACTAACTGGGAGTCCAAGTGAACCTCTAAATATCAAACATCATGCAAAATGGCGTCTCACAAAAGCTCTGTAACGACGTTATACTCATCCACATTATTCATTGATGGCTCCATACAAACACCACCTGAAGACACCGGTTGACCCTCGGGTGAGAAAATGACCCAAGTGGCAGAAGCCATGTTCTGTGTATGACAACTAACACCGTCTGTGAATCCTAACTAAACTGAAGACTCTGTTGACATCTACCAACCAAGGGAAAACCTAATAAGCAAGCCGATGACACAAAGGAAAAGATATACATACATTAAGATGCACTAGTATACAAATAGTCATGCCCAAGCTCAAGGGCTCAAGCGTAATATCTTTTAAGGTAGAGCCCATTTCTGGGCTCATCCAACATATTCCCTTCATAATCATCCAATTCATAGGCTCCTTTCTCTAAAACACGTTGCACGATATAAGGATCGTGCCACATGGGGTTGAACTTGTCTGCCCCCAATGGTTCTTTGAATTGGTCATAGAGGAGGACCAATTCACCCTCAACATACTGTCGAGGATAGACAGATCTATCATATTGAAACTTAACACGTCGTTTATTCTCTTTGATAGTGTTAAGAACCAAATATCAATATAGCATAGAAAAACCTCAGAATAAGTACTCAATGCCCTGAAAAAAAGATAATTTCAGATAATAAGCCTCTTCGAGGGGGCAACCTCCTTTTACCCCACATAAATGTTCAAGTACAAGATGAATCCAAATAAAAATGTCTCCTTGGTATATATAGGAGACTAGGAGGTATAATTACAACTAATGGAATAAAACCGACATAAATAAAATAACATTACTAATGTAATATGCCTCAATTAAGGGGTAATGAGCCAATATTAGGGCTTAACACGCCCCTCCCCTTGAGACAAGTGTTGTTCGCAAAACTTGAGCAACTCTAGATACTTCTGTATAAAAGACTCATCTTCCCAAGTGGAATCTTCAGCAAATGGATCTATTCCTCAGCTGGCGAATTCTTGTGTCAGTGATGGCTTCAGGCTCCAATATGATTTTTCCTTCCTCGTCAAGTTCTGGCAATATAGTTTGAACTGGGATCTTGTCACCTATAAACTTCTTTAAGCATGAAACATGGAAAATTGGGTGTATTCGTGAATATGCAGGCAACTCCAATTTGTATGCCATAGTACCAATCTTTTGCAACACCTTATAAGGGCCATAGTACTTTGGTGATAATTTATTATCCTTCTTGGCTTGCTTGNGCTCAATGTGATCTTCCACTGCTTGAACCTTAGATTTTTCTTTTAGAAAATAAGTGATGGAAGGAGGGTGGTATCCATAGAGTGCCATAAATGGTGTCATTTTTATTGCAGTATGAAAGGAGTGTTATACCACCATTCTGCCAAGGGTAACCATTTGAACCATTGTGTTTGTTTATCAGAGACAAAGCAACGAAGGTAGCCTTCCAGAAATTTGTTCACTATCTTGGTTTGTCCATCAGATTGAGGATGATAGGATGAGCTATGAGCTTATTGAGTACCCAAACAAGAAAATAATTTTGTCCAAAAATGTCCAGTGAAGATGGGATCTCTGTCACTTACAATAATCTTTGGGATACCATGTAGCTTTTGAATTGTCTCCATGAATGTGCTGGCAAACTAGCTTTGAAGGGATGAGAGAGTGCACAAAAATGTGCTTACTTGGTCAGTCTATCAACAATCACCATGATGACACTCTTTCCTTCAGACTTCGGTAACTCTGTGATGAAATCCATGGAAACCTCCTCCCAACGATGACTTGGGATGGCTAATGGTTGTAAAAGACCTGGGGTCTTAATCGTTTCCACCTTATTTTGTTGGCAAACCAAAAATTCTTCCACAAACCTTTGAACATCAGTTTTAAGGCCATCCCAAAGAAAATCCTTCTTGACTCTATGGTAGGTTTTCAAAAATCCCAAGTGCCCTCCTACTGGAGAGGTGTGCAATTCCAATAGTACCTTTTGTTTGAGATGAGAGTTCTTACATAAATATAAGCGATCTTTGTACCATAGTGAATCATTTTTCCATGTAAATGTATCTGATGCACTGAAATCTTGTTGCAACCTTTGAATGAGAGTCCACACTTTTTTCGTCATTCTTCTATTCATTCCTTGCTTCTATTATCCAATCGGGTTGGATGATCGAGATAGCACAGAGAAAGGCCTCAACATCTTCATCCTTTCTTGAGATTGCATCTGCCATAACATTTTGCTTCCCCTTTTTATAGACTATTTCAAAATCATAACCCAATATCTCGATTACCCATTTTTGTTGTTCTTGATTTTGAGGTGGTTCTGCTAGACAATCTTTCTTCTGTTGTATCTCCCAAGTTTTGGACCTTCTGGGTATGAAACTTTCTTTTATGTAGTACTTTGATATTTCTTCTCTGTAATTCCACAGGTCTGATCAAAAGGATGTGCCAAGTGGAATTTACGGTAACTTCCCCACAACTTGCTGATTTTTGTCCTTTCCAGGAGATCTCCCTTGTATAGAGTTCCCCGCCCAAAATAATTGATATAAAATTCTGAAACTTGTACCAGAAATACAACAGACTATCCACTATCCAATGAAACCAGTCTCACTCAATTTGGATACTCTAGGAAGAAGTTATGATTGTTTTACCTGGAACACCTTCTTGAGACTAGTCAATAGGACTAGTCAGATACCTTATCTTCCATAGGGTGTATCTACAAATGTAAGATGACCTAGAAGCTGAAATTTTTACCACATATACATTACTAATTTCTGTGAATAGCCTCCATATTTTAGGGTCTTAAACATTACAGAAAAAAATTTATAGCGAAAATTCTACAATGACTCAGTTCAGGATGATTCCAAAACCCTATCTTGCATAGGCTGTATCTCCAAAAGTATAAGGTCTCAGGAGATGAAATTGTAACCTAGCGTACCTTGACTCGTCTACTAAATATCCTCCAAGCCGTTCCTTCTGAAACATTGTAGAAAAAAATTTATAGCGAAAATGCCAAGGTGTCTCAGATGTAGCAGTGAAACCCCAAGACCTTGAGCTCTGATACCATATGTTAAGAACCAAATATCAATATAGCATAAAAAAACTTTAGAATAAGTACTCAATGCCTTGAAAAAGAGATAATTTCAGATAATAAGCCGCTTCGAGGGGGCAACCTCCTTTTACCCCACATAAATGTTCAAGTACAAGATGATTCCAAATGAAAATGTCTCCTTGGTATATATAGGAGACTAGGAGGTATAATTACAACTAATGGAATAAATATAACATAAATAAAATACCATTACTAATGTAATATGGCCCAACTAAGGGGTAATGAGCCAATATTAGGGCTTAACAGATAACCGTAGAGGCATCTCGACGCTACTCATCTAGACGCCCTAGGTGCATGAGGCATTCTTCAAGATTGGATGTGTCAGGTAGGAGCTTAAATTCCATTTTGAGGGAAGGGATTTTGCAATCAATCGGAAGGATCAACTCCACTCCATGTACTAAATGAAAAGGAGAAAAATCGATGGAAGTCTTAATTGAGGTTTGATATGCCCAAAGAGTAGGGTAAAGCATTAGATGCAATTCAGATTTACTCTGGATGACAGTTTTTTGCAAGATGGTCTTGAGAGATCTATTCACTGCCTCTATTTGTTTGTTTGCCTAGGGATAGTAAGGGGAAGAATGATCGTGCTTAAACTCCAGTTTTGATGCTAACTCCTTCATCATTTCATTCTGAAAGTGACTGCCATGATCAGTGACAATATCCTTTGGGATTCTAAATTGGGAATTTGGTTAAATATGAAGAATGTTAATTTAGTGAAGTAATCCACAGCCGCAACAATATGTTGATCCCCCCCGACCGAAGTTGGGTTACAGTCCATAAAATCCACCCCCCACTTGGTAAAGGGACTAACGGTGATGATTGGGTGAAGAGGGGCTAGATGCGAGTGTATTTTCCTAGCGAATACCTGGCAAGGGTGACACTTCTTGACTGCTTCAACACAATCTTTAAAAATTGAAAGCCAAAAATAACCAGCTCGTAATATTTTTTGGGTTGTCGCAAGCCCAGATAGATGACCACCACAAGCCCCACTGTGACAGTCATTGAGAACTGACTAATATTCCTTGTGAGTCAAGCAACGACGCAAAATATTATCCAATCCACGATGATACAAAGTGTCGTCGACGATAAGGTAGTTTTTATCTTGATCACGTACATGTCGTTGATCATCTCTCGACAGATGCATGTATAACTTCAAGGTTTGAAGAAAAACTATAATGTATCGATACCAGGGGTCCAAAGAAGAGATAAGGAGGATATGTTCATCCTCATCTAGTCGAGGGAAATATGATATCAACTCGACAAAAAACTAGCGATTTCTTAGACTTTGTCGAAGAAAAATCTAGGTCAAACTCTTTCAAAATAACAATCCACTTATTGTATTTTGCCCCTATGATATGCCTGGTAAGGACTTATTGAAATGGATTGATATCTGCAACTACGGTAGTTTTGCAAAGCAATATATAATGTCATAATATATGAACTACATGTACAACGACCAAGGCTAACTTCTTAAAGTGAGAGTACTTAAGTTCAGGATCGACTAAATTTCGATTGAGATAGTAGACAATGTGCTCATGGAGCTCATCGTCCTCCTGAACCAGAACCATACCAATCGTCCCTTCATACATGACGATATAAATAAAATAATATCTACTGTAGTCCAGATGCTTCATTAGAGGCGTCGATACCGAGCCTTTCTTAAGAGCATTGAAGGATTTTGTTGGATCATGTTGTCATTGATGTCAAAGGGTTGATGTCAAAGGATTGATTGATTGATGATTTATGTCAAATGATTGATGTCAAAGGAACAATGTCTTGTCATAGCATACTGATGTAATATGTATTATCCTTGATGTGAATGAATTGATGACAAAAGGAATCATAGTCATATAATATGATGCATATATGAAGATGGATCAATGTGGTTTCATTGATATATGATGCATAGATGAAGATGGATCAATGAGTTGTCATTGATATGATGCATAGTTGATTGATGTAAATATGACTCATTATTGTCTTGATAAGAAGTACAAATGGATGAACTCCAAAGTGGTCTCCTTATGGTGAAAGCCCTCACGGGAAGATGCTTTGCGGTTGAGTTATCCTCGAAGTATGGTTAGAGAAACCATGCATAATTATGGAATAATGAGATTACTATCAACGAATTTGTTAGTGAAACTATCCTAGATGGATAGTGCTTGTCATGTCATTTCCGGTGGTATGTGGAATGTCACATAACTCCTCACGGTTTGAAAGTTATGGCCTTACGAAGTTGAAGGACCCTCACATGTTGGTTTCAAGCCCAAAAAGGTCAAAGAAGTCAAAGTGCTTGCAAAGATGGAATATTATTTAAATAATAAAGTAAAGTGACAAAATTAAAGAGGATTATTTAAATAATAAAGTGAAGTGACAAAATCAAGGAAGATTATTTAAATAATAAATTAAATCGAGAACTTTCTAATTATGGAAAGTGGTT
>ML816772.1:0-40606 GCA_009831015.1 Picea engelmannii | reverse complement strand
TGAATGAATTGATGACAAAAGGAATCATAGTCATATAATATGATGCATATATGAAGATGGATCAATGTGGTTTCATTGATATATGATGCATAGATGAAGATGGATCAATGAGTTGTCATTGATATGATGCATAGTTGATTGATGTAAATATGACTCATTATTGTCTTGATAAGAAGTACAAATGGATGAACTCCAAAGTGGTCTCCTTATGGTGAAAGCCCTCACGGGAAGATGCTTTGCGGTTGAGTTATCCTCGAAGTATGGTTAGAGAAACCATGCATAATTATGGAATAATGAGATTACTATCAACGAATTTGTTAGTGAAACTATCCTAGATGGATAGTGCTTGTCATGTCATTTCCGGTGGTATGTGGAATGTCACATAACTCCTCACGGTTTGAAAGTTATGGCCTTACGAAGTTGAAGGACCCTCACATGTTGGTTTCAAGCCCAAAAAGGTCAAAGAAGTCAAAGTGCTTGCAAAGATGGAATATTATTTAAATAATAAAGTAAAGTGACAAAATTAAAGAGGATTATTTAAATAATAAAGTGAAGTGACAAAATCAAGGAAGATTATTTAAATAATAAATTAAATCGAGAACTTTCTAATTATGGAAAGTGGTTAACCCTAAAAAGAGGAAAATGGGTTAAGTGTTCAAGTGGCTATTGGATATATGGACAAGTGGACAAATTGGCTATATGGACAAAGTGACCTAGAAAATGCTTCTAAGGAAGCTACTTGGATACTATAAACAAGAGGCAAGGGTCTCTTGTGAAAATATCTCTTGAGCATATCTTGAAGATCTATTCTGAGAGAGAGAGTGGCTAGAGAATCTCATGGATGCGTCAAAGTTTCCGTAAGTCTGAGATATTGATGATGAAAGTTTCAAAAGTTCAGAAACCCTAGTTTCTGAAGGAGTATGCAAGTAGCAGTGGACCAGAGAGCGTACATACGTGGGCTGCAGTGAGCCTGGGCACGTACATACGTGTGTTGCACTACTGACAGGTCGCGTACATGTTGACATATTGGTATCTGTTGAGGATTGATGCCTCTTCTTTGTTGGTGCTGAGTTGTGTAAGTCGAGTCTTGCGTTGTAGAGTTGTTTCTCTTGTAGAGTTGTAACTCTAGTCAGTTGTTGTTGATAACCCAAGGATTGTAGTTCGTAATAATAAACAGGTTCTTTAATAGCTCAACAATCTTGAATGAGATCTTGGATAGTCAAAGATCATGAAATGATAAATCAGGTCTTGGATACAAGAAAGAAGCTACACATGTTGAAGCAAGCACCTCAAAGAAGTACGAGGTAAGTCCCTCACTCTCAAAGGATGGAAATAATGTTGCAAGTCAGCCATCTACACAAGGAGGATATCGAGAAGCTATATTTACATCTCAAAGAAAATTCAAGACACCTCCAAGATGGACACCGATTCAAAGGTATGAAAATGTTTTTCATGGTCACAGTTACTCATGTAATGAATATGGTCACAAAGATTTGGAGTGCAGATTCTATTCAAGGAGAGATAATGAAAGATTTCATAACACCTTAAGATGTTAGAGATGTAATCAAGTAGGACACATTGATGTTCACTGTCACATCATTAGATGCTACAACTGTAGTGGATTTGGTCACAAATCCCAAGATTGATGGAACACAAAATGAAAGTCCATGATGAGGACTTCATATAACATGACTAGAAGAAGGAATGAAGTTAGTAAGGAAGACATCTTTGAAAATATGGAAGCTTAGAGCTCAAGTTCTAAGAAGCAGGGACACCTTTAGAAGTGGGCAAAGAAGACTGAACAACCAGAGCAGAATGGCAGCCTTAAGGGAAGCTCAAGTTTGTCATCTTCAGAAGTATACGCTGGTTACAATGGTAAAAGTCATGTACATACACGAGATGTCTTTGCAGCATGTCGCCTATCTGTGGTAAAGCCTTGGGAAAAAGGCTATGCATAAAGTTGCATCATGGTATGATGGTATAACTATGTGTTGTAGGGTCTGACATGGTTTGTTGCAGGGTATGACATTGTTTGCTGCAGGTTTTCATGATTACATATTGTCATACATGATTGATGTATGTTTGGTGGTGACATATGGTTGAGTATTAAAATAATATCTTGGATGCATGGTACTAACCCTAGAGTGTGGATTGAGACATTTTTCTGTTGAAGAACAATGCTAGTTGTGGCAATGAAGAAATGGCATTTTGGTTATGAGATGTATCATGATGATGCTAGTTAGAGATGTCATTGATCTATTGAGGCACACTTCTAGTACTTTTTGGATGCTTAGTATTTGTTGTAGTGAATGGAGGTTGAAGCTGATTTGTTGGGGTACATGGCTGGTACATATTTGAGTTTCATTGATATATCTTATGATGTATTATTGGAAGCATTTTTGTTGGATATCTTGGTGCATGCATTTGGCATATGGATGGACTACATATTGGGACATGTAGTTGATGAGATGATGAGGTGGACATGATGTACATCATTGATGAGTCATAGATGCATGTTTGGTACACATTTGGTACATTGTTTGAGGCACTTACTAGCAATATGATTGGCACACGATCTATGGTTGATATGGCATTCATATACGAGGACACATCTTGATTATAGTTCATCTTGTTGTGGTATTGGTGCATGGTTGATGCACTTGCTTGGTACAGATGGTGATACATGTTTAGTGCATGTTGATACACTCATGGATGGCATATGTATGTGGATGATATTACTTGGCTAAAGTACACCATTGTATTACTTGTTTAGCACATACTTTGGTACATGATATATGGGATGATATAGTTGAGATACTTGATTGATTGAGATGATGGTTGTGGCACTTGATTCATGGTAGAAGCATATGACACTTGTTTGTGGCACATGGTTGGCACGTTGTTATTGGCATATGGTTGATACACTCCATTGGTGATATCTTATGGTATATTGTATGGTATTTATGTACATGGTTGATGTACATGGGTGTTGTGCATGGTTGGCACACAATTTGGCACAAGATGTACTTGGTTGATGTTTTGTTCATGATTCTCCATTTCATTATTGACATATCTTTTGATTCATGATGTATGGTATGACATGAGTTTGATGCATGGACAGTTCCAAGGATCGTCATAGAAAGAGTGGTTGATCCATGTTCCGGTTGAGTAGTAGCATTTTGCAGTTGAAGCATATTTCAATGGCAACATATTGTTCATATTGTAGAAAGGATAGGGGGAGACATACCCATAGGGGGAATCATTCTTCTTCCCATGATTCCAGGAGGAGATATTTATCAGATGCAGAGGATAGAGGCATGGTTCCAGGGGGAGAAATGGTCACAGAGATGAAGAGGACAAAGGCATCATTCCAAGGGGAGCCTGAGTGATATGACTTCAGTATTGAATGACATGATTTCAACATTACATCAGAGTGATATCCTTTGTTAAAAAAGGGAGAGATTATTCAGAGGAAGATCAAGGCATCCAGGCAAGTGGAGTAGACCCAAGGAGAGAACTACCCTTTTCCATTGATGTCAAAAGGGGAGAGATAGTCACATTGATGTGAATGAGATTACTATTGATGTAGAGTAATGACTTGTCTACATGTTGCCATCAATAATTGGTGTTGACATCAATGTTGGTATTGCCATCAAAGTTAAAGGGGGAGATTGTTGGATCATGTTGTCATTGATGTCAAAGGGTTGATTTCAAAGGATTGAGTGATTGATGATTGATGTCAAAGGAACAATGTCTTGTCATAGCATACTGTTGTAATATGTATAATCCTTGATGTGAATGAATTGATGACAAAATGAATCATAGTCATATAATATGATGCATAGATGAAGATGGATCGATGTGGTTTCATTGATATATGATGCATAAATGAAGATGGATCAATGAGTTGTCATTGATATATGATGCATAGTTGATTGATGTAAATATGACTCATTATTGTCTTGATAAGAAGTACAAATGGGTGAACTCCAAAGTGGTCCCCTTATGGTGAAAGCCCTCATGGGAAGATGCTTTGCGGTTGAGTTATCCTAGAAGTATGATTAGATAACCCATGCTTAATTATGGAATAATGAGATGAAGATCAATGGATTTATTAGTGAAACTATCCTAGATGGATAGTTCTTGTCATGCCATTTCCGGTGGTATGTGGAATGTCACATAACTCCTCACGATTTGAGAGTTATGGCCTTACGAAGTTGAAGGACCCTCACATGTTGGCTTGAAGCCCTAAAAGGTCAAAGAAGTCAAAGTGCTTGCAAAGAAGGAGGATTATTTAAATATTAAAGCAAAGTGACAAAATCAAAGAGGATTATTTAAATAATAAAGTGAAGTGACAAAATCAAGGAAGATTATTTAAATAATAAAGTAAATGGAGAACTTTCTAATTATGGAAAGTGGTTAACCCTAAAAAGAGGAAAATGGGTTAAGTGTTCAAGTGACTATTGGATATATGGACAAGTGGACAAATTGGCTATATGGACAAAGTGACATAGAATATGCTTCTAAGGAATCTATTTAGAGTATAAATAAGAGGCAAGGGTCTCTTGTGAAAATATCTCTTGAGCATATCTTGAAGATCTATTCTAAGAGAGAGAGAGTGGCTGGAGGATCTCATGGACACATCAAAGTTTCCGTAAGTCTGAGATCTTAACGGTGAAAGTTTTGAAAGTTCAGAAACCCTAGTTTATGAAGGAGTACACAAGCAAAAGTGGACCAAAGAGCATACATACACGGGCTGCAATGAGCCTGGGCGCGTACATACGCGTGCTACACTACTGACAGGTCACGTACCTATTGACAGATTTGTATCTGTTGAGGATTGATGCCTCTTCTCAGTTGGTGTTGAGTTGTGTAAGTTGAGTCTTGCATTGTAGAGCTGTTGCTCTTGTGGAGTTGTAACTCTATTCAATTTTTGCTGATAACCCAAGGATTGTAGTCCGTAATAAAAAGAAAATTGTACATACATCTTGTGTTCTTTGTGTTCCTTGTGGTGATGACTTGTTGATGATATATGTTGTTGTTATCTGTTGTTGATGTATATTCACATTTGACTGATTATAAATGACAGTAATAAGTGATGAATAAATGGCGACTGCTAACTAAGGAGTTTTGTGTAAGGGGAAGTTTTGAAAAAGATCCCCACACTCATTCACCCCCCCCTCTAAGTGTGGTCGGTGTGTCCAACAGATTTTTAGGCTCACCCATCCCACATAAACAAAATATCCTTCTTCAAAAGATGCATGAAACCCTTATTTAAATTGACATAGTTCACTATGAACCGACGCAAGAAGTTAGCCTTCCCCTGTAAACCCTGAAGTTGTCGAATGTTGCGTGGGAGAGGCAATCAAAGTATTGCATCAACCTTCATAGGATCCACCATGATCACATGCTCAAAGACTAGGAATCCTAAGAGACAACCAAACCTAACGCAGAAGATGCACTTGTGAGGGTTCAAACGAATGCGATAATAACGACATCTCTCAAATACTAGTCGAAGGTGAGTTGAGTGATCTACTCTCTTGCGAGAGTGAGCAGTGAGATCATGGAGGTAAGCGTTGGAAGGTTGCTCCGACGTTTTTAAGGCCGAAAGACATTTTACGATATGGAAAAGTACCCCAAGGACAAATAAACGCTGTCTTGTGTTGATCCCAGGGTTTGATTTAAATTTGATTATATGCTGAAAATTCATCCATAAAAGAAAAAACCTTGCTTCCCGCACACTCATCGAGAATCTGGTCAATGAAAGGAGTCGAGAAGTTGTCTTTAGGACAAGCCTTGTTTAGGTCTCGAAAATACATACATACGCAGATGGTTCCTTGTTTCTTATTCACGAGAATGGGGTTGGATACCCATTCAGTCAAGGGAACTGGGTAGATGAAACCAGTATTAAGTAGCTTCTCTACCTCTACCTTAATAGTAGGGGCCTTTCCTAGGATTAACAACTCTAAGACATTGTAGAACATGTCTAGCATCCAAATAAGTCTTGATCTCGTGTTCAACAATGCTAGGGTCGATCCCTGACATCTCTTCATACGACCAATCGAATACATCATGAAATTATTTAAAGAGATCAATGTAGATATGAATTTCTTCAGGTGAACAATCTGCATCGATATATACGTTTTCAATTTTTCTAGGAATTAGAGAGATGTCGATCGTTATGGTAGGAGAAATATTTTCCATGTTTCCTTAGGCATAAACACCATGTGTATCTAGTGGAACCACAACGTGATCGACCATGCCACTCAAGGTAGATATAAAGTTGTCTTGTTCAATCCTAACAAGTTATGGGAGGAAGTAGGAGCGATGGTGCATATCGTCCCATGGCCTATCGAGACCATTCATGGCCTCCAACATGGCTTCATATGAAGGTAAAGAATCATTTAGGCAATCGTGTGAACAAGACGATTGGGTGGCCCATACGGGCTCTAGAATGAGATCCTCATCGTCCTTCTGCAAGGAGATAGGATCCAGGTCAACAATAGTGTTAAGAATATCTTGATATGCAACCTCTGCCACCGATAGTGGCATTTCCATCCCAATGTGTGACTGACCTTCGCAGGACATGGTCGGGGAAGGTAGGTTCCAAGGATCGTTGAAATATGAAGTACGGAAAGGAACAAACCTCATTGATGATGAAGACCCACTGGAAATGGTATAAATGTGATGAATTGGTGCCACAAAATCAAAGGTACCCATGAGAGAGGAATACATTCTAACACCAATATCCTTAGTTGTTGGTTGAGAATTATATATCATTGGGATCAAAGGTCCAACTGATGCATTAGGACTAGCATGCGAACTAACAATTGATCAATCGTCACTATTTTCCCTTCCCGAGGAAAACTTAAAGTGCAGAAAATAGATGACACGACCGTGGTCATGGCATAAGTCCAATTACGTCGTAGTAGTAAATTATAGTCAAGGGGCACATCAACCACCTCGACTTCCACCTCCATTGTCTTTCCACCTAACTGGACCAGAAAACCGAGAATAATTCCATGGGGTTGGAATGAACAACCATCAAATGCCGTCAACATAGTCATAGATTGAGAGAGAGTCAGAGGGCCAATGGCTTTCCAATAGGTTAGGGACATCATGCTCGTTGCAACACCTTCATCAATTAAATTTCATTTGATGGTATATTTCGTGTACTCCACATGGATTTGAAAGGTCACATGGTAAGGCAAGTGAGGCTTAACATCTGGGACGTCAAACTTAATAACCTTTGAGCCACATGGGTCTAGATCTCCTAAAGTAGATAACAAGACATTCCTTTGTGAAGGAAACGTCTGGAGCACCTCCAAAGCCGACATTGCGCAAGGGGTTTGACCTAGATCTTCGACAATCGAATAGTTCTAGGCAGCTCTGGCATTCAGATTGTGGCCATAGCATTTCAATACTCCTTTCAAAATACAAGGTGGAGGCTATGGATTTTTGATCTGCAAAGGTGTTTTCGGAGGAGGGGGAGACTTTGGACCTGCAACAGTTTGTGAAGAACTGTAACGAGATTGAGTGGCTACATCAATCTGAGACTTGACCATATTAACACGTGGACAGTCAGTTTCATGTGTCGAGGGGTTTTGATTCCCGCTCAACACATTTCTGGTATTGGAGGAACCTGAATCCATGTGTTAATTATGCCAAAATGGATTAGTTAGCACAATAGGCGGTTGAGATAAGAGCCTCGAGGCTTCCTCAAGTTTGGGGCATAGGTGGGTAAGGTGATCATCTTTACAAAGCTTACAAGGAAAATTCACCTTCCGTTTTTCTTTCTTTCCCTCACCAACATTGTTATTCGATCTATCATTGTTAGTGTTGTCCTTGGCTTTGTTATCATTTCTCCCACCCTTACAATTATTACCTCGTCCTTTCTTTCTATTTATACTCGGTTGTTGGTTACCATTTGGGTTGGTCGACAGTTGCACATAATGAACATCTGTCGACTGAGTGGGAGTGGAGGATGAAGACGAAGCTTGTCCTGCTACAGACTGGCTTAGAGACAAATCCTTCAACTGGTTCATCACCAAGTTTGTAGACTTAGAATTTGTAGAGCCTATGATGCCATCGACATGAGGCCAAGGATTTTTTTCTAGGGTCATAATTCGACCGTGACGCGTCAGGAAGAATTTCATATAACATCCTAGATTGAGCATATATGAGGTCCAATTGTTAGGCTTTGAAAATAACTTCCTCCTCAAATGTTACTCTGGATGTAGAAACATCCTTTGAAATATAAGGCAATAAGGACTTAATGAACCACTCCAACAGAAACTCTGGAGGAATGTACGCTTTAATCAATCTCTTCTGTCTACGCCATTCTTGGATATGGTCTGAGATATGTGTGGCCTTATCTTGGCGGAAGGTCGACAAAAGTTCTATGCCAACATCGTAATGAATTGGTAATTGGAAGTGGTTCAGAAAGACCAAAACCTTCTGATTAAAGTTTTTGTATGTTCCCCCTAGTAGCTCAATGTACCATTTCGCTGCAACCCCCATGAGGGTGCATTAAAACAGTCTCAAATGAATAGAATCGTCATTAACAAAATTGGATGAGCACCAAAGACGAAAAGTAGTAACATGATCACCTAGATCCTCACTAGTCTTTCCCTTGAATTTCAGAATGTCCGAAGGAATCTTGGTGGGGACGGGGGGCCATGATGGATCGTGACACACCGGGTCATCCATTAATCTCGAAAAATCTAGCAAATTAAACGTGGCCAAAAAAGGGAGTCGGGGTTGCAGCATCTAAGCTCGTGCTCCCGGGAAATATTGGTGTTGAGGGATTGCAAACCATCCAGGGTTTTGGTATACACCATGGCTCTATCCAATAGGGTAATATCCTCCTCTAAACTGATTCATAAGAGGTTGTATGGGTACCATACCTGTAGGGATGGCATAATGATGGTTATAAACATTTCCCCCAGCCGGAGTGAGTCTAGGTTGGGGGTTTCCCATAACATGAAACTGACTCCCTCCGGGTGGAAATCCAGAGGATAGAGGTGGATTCGTCATAAAAAATGTGTTCGTTGGAATTGACATGGAGGAGGAAGGGGGAAAGGAAGGAATATAGGAGGTGGCTTGTTCGCCCAATTGAGTACTCCATCCAGGAGCATTAAGACTAGGATTAGACCTAGAAGAAAAAGGAGGTTTACCTCCAACCATAGAATTAGTTTGAGGAATTTGACTTCCACCAAACGAGAGAGGAGTATGTGGAGGGGCAATGCCCCTAGATCCAAAACTAGGATTTGCGTTAGTCGTTGGAATGGAGGATGAAAGTTGCGATGTCATATTTGGCATACCAAAAGAGAAAGGGTTAGAGACTGAAGGTATGGGCTGAGAATTGTATCTAGGCGTACTAAAAAGAGACCCAAAAGGGTTCGTTACTATGGGTTGAGTAGCAACCACAGTCCATATAGGAGTAAGGACGAGGACCTATGGCACTACAATTATCGCAGCTGAAGGAGTCGAAGGAACCCCATTAACTATAGTAGGTATATGAGTCGAGGGACTCCCTATGTCATTCGGACTTGACTTAATACTCATAATTGTATAATCACACGTTTGGTAGGTGGAGATATGTGTACCACGTTTAGTAACTTTACGCCTTTTAGAAGGCAAAGAATCAATATGTGGTGGTAACTTCAACAGACAACGAGACCTGCGAGGAAACTAGTTTGGCTCCACGATGACTCAAGACTTGAGATATAAAACCAAATCCTAGGGCCAACTAACAATCATAGAGCACACCAAAATAAACAAAAAGGCCAAATGCACACAGACAAGATATAGTTGTTGAAAAGGGGCCTCCCTCACTAGAGTAGGTATGCCTCACCCAAGAGGGGCCTGAGACTCTCTTCAAAAGAATGGAGGTATCAAAATCAATTATAAGGTCCCTCGTGGGCTTAACATCGTAGTCGGTCAGATCCCCCCAGAGAGGTAATCCTCCATAAAGGTTGTGTGTTGTCCAACCCTTATCTGACTCAGGGTACCTGCAGAATAACCCCTGCAAGTAACCTATGTCAAGAAACTAGAGCCACTAAGATATAACCAATGGGCAGCTGAACAATCGTAAGTCAGGTCCACTGTATGGGCAGGGTAACAAAGCCCAAAATATTGAAAGCATTGCCTTTCACGGAGGTAAAGGTACTAGTAAGACCCCCAAGTACGAATAGATCCCCAAAAATATCTCTGACGCTAAGAAGGTATTGGAGGGCTATCTCTGCAACCAAATTCATGTGACCTCCTGCTTAACTCCGGTGTGAGCGGAGCGTCCTGATGTCACTAATTACACAATGGATTTCACCACTCCCTGGTCAGACACATATGTTTAGTTTAATAGACTTGGAGAAGTTTACTCACAAAATCCTATTCCAAGGCCCAATATCCTATGCTTGTTTGTGTACCCTGAAAAATAAAATCGTTTCTAATCAATTTTAGTTAATCAAAGTTATTTTAATGGCTTTGTTTACTCAAGAGATGTGGTCATGAAACATATGATATTATGACTCAGCATATCAAAGAAATGAATATGAACATACTACTAAGTCCTAATCTTAAATTCTGAAAAGATGGTAAGCTTTTCAAATGCAACTTTTAATGCAATTCTACAATTTCAATAAGATGCAATCCTTCCACATATGTCAAGATCAATACTAAATAACCAAAAGAGCAAATGCCATAATGCAAACTGAGCAAAATATTTTTCGTATTTTTGATATAAAGAAATGAAAGTGCAAGTACTAAATAACAACTTGATATACATACCCTACTGCAAGCAAAAAGAGACAAGCCGAGCCAGATACCAAGAAGCAAACACTCAGACCAAGATGCAAGGACAACCAATGAAAAATATGATAAGAAAGAATACCACCCAAAAATTCAATAATAATAAGGTTTCCTATCACTCTACAAGCACTGAATAGTTAAGATAGAGACCCAAGAAAACTCAACAACCATCTAAATTCACCCAAGAAACACCGAACTCGGCCAATAAGCCTAAAAAGTTGATGTATGCGAATGTTTGAGCAAAACTCGCATATGCACGCACCCTATAGAAGGACATCTCATGTATGTACGCATCTGTCAAGGGAAAACTCGTTTATATGTAATAAAATTGTTGGCCCTCGACCAAGTTTTGAGGAAACATTGGTCAGGTTTGACCACTTTTTGGACTTCGACAGGCTGGGCGAAGATGGAGCGCCCAGGTGGAGTTGAGATCGCAGGATCTCACTTGTTTTGTGGACCCAACAAGGGGTTCATTAGGGTTTATGGGATGTCAGCCCATGGGTTTACCCATGATTAGGCCTTTTTGTAAGCGAATGTAAAAGTATAAATAAGTAAAGATTGTAAGGTAGAAGTAGCTTAGTGAGGAGAATGTAATTGGCTAAGTGCAAGAGGCAAGTAGTTCTGAGTTGCTTTGTGCAACAAAACATGTATGTAACGCTCTGTGCTTGATAGAGGAGTTGGCTCTGTGCCTTGACCTGATTTTGGGAAGGTGGATCTGGTGCTTAGTGCACCGATCACCTGTCTAGTGCGAAGCTTGGCTCTGAGGCTTAGCGCATAGGAGCAGACACATGTAAGAGATTGAAGCCTAATAAAGAAGAAGAAGCAGTTGGTGGACATAGCCCCACACTGGGGTGAACCACATATATCATGTGTTGATGGTTTTCTTTGTGCTATGATGTTTATGTGGTGAATCTTCTTAGTGCATTATATGATAGATAGATCTGTGACTGCTTAGTGATTTATTTATGTTGAATGTGATAGATCTAGCTTATGATGCTAAGTGCGATGTTTGTTTTGTCATTGTTACTGCGTCGTTCTGTACTTAGGGTTTGATCTGCGAGGTGAGGAAGACTAATAGGTTGATGCATGTTGTTCCTAAGTACTCTATAGAAGTGTTATAATCACATATCTATGTCCCGACTTGGTTACAGACACCTGAGTCCTGTAACCCTCCCTGACTTTACCTCCGGTGAGACTTTGCCTACTTCCCAGTTGTTGCCGAAAGGGCCAGTAGTTAGGGTTTTGTTGGTGCGTTGTTGAAGCATCGAACCCTGGGTTTGACCCTGTGCCAACAAAAACATTGCCAGGGCAAGGATTAGGTCAAGAAACTCAGATGCAAAGTAAAAATAGGCTGTCAAGCAATCATGTGACAAGGAAACTTAGACTAACAAAGAGCAATTCAAGGAGAAAAACACTCAAAACCCCAAACAAAAGATCAATCCCTAGTATGGTCACCAATTCTGTTACGAGGAAAATATCTCTATGGCATGGGGTAAACCACAACAGACTGAATGACACGTAGAAATCAACTCTAATCCCAAGTATGCTATATAAATGAAATGCTAATAGGACAAGATCAAGAACCTACCTAATCTGAATGTTTGATGAAGACCACCATTGAGCACACAACTCAAAGCTTTAACTTGCAACTTGTCCTCAACAACCAAAATATGCAAGCATATGGTGATAATATATAATGCTAGCACATAAAATAGCATAATCCATTAACATACATGACAAATACGCCCATGGAATAATAGTTCAAATATTTGCAAGATATCAATTGGACGAGAAAAGAGTATTTCTATTAAAAATGATCAACAAAAGTGTATAAGTGACAAACTTTTGTAATGACATATCATAATCGAGAAACTAAGTCCCTCCAGTTGGGCCTCCACCACTTCAATCCTCCACCAAAGGCAAGCTCATATAAAGGAGACAATGAGGTTCTCCATCAAAGAAGGAAGAGCTTGGGGGCTGAACAATGTGTTGATAATTTTAAGAATAAAGGGATACAGACTCAATGTGAAGTGAATTTTCTCCAAAGTATCTTTGCTCTCAAAAGTTGAATCCTCCTTTCCACGGCTTGGATATGGCCCAATTTGTATCCTTCAAATGGAATTAAAGGGCTGAGGCATAACGTTTCGAGTATATGGAAGGTTAATGATCATGGATCTCGTGACGTAACATGGAAACCCGACACAATTTTTTATTTTGAGCACTAAACCCGATGTACGCGGGCTGTAGTGGTGCAACCTACGTATATGCATGTTGTCTAACTGGTAGGGCGCGTATATGTGAAAAAATATGAGTTTTTGGCTCTGGAAGGTACAACAAGGGACTTCAAGTTTGCATAGGGAAATGAAAAGGCCATCTAATAAGGTTGCATGGGTTGAGGAAAAAATTGCTATAACAGAAACCATAAGATTTATCTTGTGAGAAATAAAGTCACCAACTGGTTGTATATGAAGGATGTTCCTTTCAACCATATGCTCTGGTACTCGAATTCTCTCAGTAGTAGGCCACCCCTGAGTTGGGACTATGAGTCCATAAAGATAAATGACTCCTATGGACGAGTGACCTCTCTCACATAGCCGAATACCCAATGAATAAGAACATACAAACTCCTACCACCTTTTCCATGACCTAGCTCTCTTCCTCAACCTGCACCACCCCAGGGATGGAATCCCCTTCTTTGCCCTGCAGTCCTTCAGGCAATTCTCACCCCCCCCAAGGCTCCAATGTAAACTATCTAGGAATCTCAATGTTGGGGCTCTATAAAATCTAGTTGCTCATGGAATATCAATCATAGCAATCATATGCTCATGCCTACATGCATTTACACATCATATTTATACAATAGGCATCCTATCCTTCTATCACAAACATAACAGTCTAATTTACTAGCAAGGATTTCCCTTCAATCCTTCATTTTTCAAGTCGAATGGTGCTTGTTCTATATAGGTAAATGGTGAAATCCATGTATGAACAATGAGTGAACAAAGTCAAAACAATGAATGGGTAGTGTTGAAACATATATATTTTTCTAAAACTTTAGACATAAATAAGTCTCATTCTTGTTTAAATAAGGATAAATACATACTTGGATACCACTGTTGATGAAGTCTTCCAATTAATCCAACGATATGAAATCCTTAAAAGTTATGGAGCCCCCCTTTCATTTAAAAGTCAAATCACTAAGACAAATAACAGGGTTTTGAGAACTGCTACCATGCCGCCACGGAAAGAAGCTAAAGCAACTAGTGAGAGTTTAGGCCAGAGCTTAGAGGTTTTCTCTGACACCTCACCCAAAAGTGTTGACAAAGTTAAAACCTGGACGCATGTATTCAACATCCTACAGTACGAACTGGTAAATTTCCCTGATGATTCAAGCAACAACGAAAAATAAGACTTATCTACCAAATACAAGATTATTGCTCAGTCAAAGATGCATAAGGTAGCAACAAGGCTGAGGCTTTTACCCCACAATGACATGATTGGATTGGCACTGGATCATGTGGATATCCCAACTAGAACTATATTCAATTCTTAGAAGGTAGTTGTTGGATCATTTCAGCCGAAACACATACATGTGATGTATAAACTATCTTCAACATCAAACTTCATTTACAATGCCAGTTTTCTAGTGAATTTTAACAAGAAGGAGTGTGATCAATATGGAAAGAGTATTTTTGACTTGATCAAGGACTGGTGTTCACGCCCTGAAAAATTCAGAGCCGATTCTCACGACATATACTCAATCTCATCACTAGAATTGCAGTTCATGTATATAGCCATGATGATGTGTAGACTCTATCGAAAAGAGAACACATCCCATTTCTTTCTACCATGGGTACCCATTATACACATAGTGGTGGAAGTGTATTCTTTCGGCCGAGCCAAGATATTGTCGGACAGTCTGGCTAGTGAAATTACAAAATACCAGACAAAGAAAGCCAAGGGGCAATCAACTTCATTCTTCACGTCAACTTATATTATGGACGCCATCTGTTTCATGACGCCTTTCTCGCTAAAGGGTTGGAGCTGGACTCCCAATAACGCAAAACCAATCCATATTTATCATTCACAATTATGGGAAGATAAGGCAAAATATTTCTTCTATGAAATCTGTAACTGGGTAGTAGCTATATTTGGTCACCCACCTCCTAGAATCTTAGGCAAAATTGTGGTTAATCTGGATAAAGTGTAAGATTGGTACATCGAGGAACACTTCTCTTATATCAGAGTTTTCAGTTGTTCAGTTCCCCCATATGCTTTACCACAATTTTTACCAGATTGACTAGTGTGCCGCGAGGTCGCACGACAAACAATACTTGATGGGATTAGCAAAGAACTCAAAGCAGTGCAGAAAAAGGTATGGCCAACTTTTCCCTTACAGATTGGTGCATTTTCTTTATTGAATTTTGGCCACTCCAAAGTGGAGGCTACGGCCTTAGAAGAAATAAAGCTTGTTAACATTGAATTCAAGAAGCACGACTCGCAGAAGGTCGTGGGTAACCATATGGCCAGTTGCAATCTAAAAAAGTATGAACATGACGAGTCCCCGCAGGATGAAATGTTCCGAGGGGTGAAATCTTACCAAGAAGTTTTGAGCCGAGTTCAAGCTCTATCACCTAATCAAATGATTAATTTTTAGAACTTCCAAAGGCACCGGAGAAGTAGCCTTCCGAAAGTATTATAAGGAGAAAACCCAATGTTTCCAGCTACACAGCAAACAGAGACCCAAAATCCAGAAGTCGTAATCTCTAGCAAACAAGAAGCCTTGGAAAACTTAGAGAAATCTGAGGTCTCGACTAAAAAAGAAGATACCCCGATGACAGAGGTATCAGATAACCAGGCCAAAGATCAAGCATAGAGACTAACAAAGAAAGGAGAAGATAGGCCACTGTCTTCACCAGATAAATCAACTACAGATGGAACCGGAAAATAGTTATCCACAGAAATCAACATCCCCATTCAGTTTATCATGCCATTACAGTTCACCAGAGGGAACCCCGATGCAGAGGTAATATTCATAGGAGATATCACGCCTATCCCTATTGAAGAGATACCTCCTTCCGATTTTTTTTTTCAGTAAAAAAAGGAAAGTTTTGGTGAAGAAAGAAATGCACCAGAAAGAAGGTGCAACTGTAAAAAAGCACAAGGTACTATTGGATGGACAAAATTTGGAAGAAGAAGACTTTGCTACAGAGGTAGCAGGCTCTTTGGGAGCTTTTACAACAACTAACCTATTCTCAGTTGATAATCTGAAAGAAATACCGAAGCACAAGAATCAGATGATAAGTCAATTGAAAAAACAAATAAGGACTATAGAAAAGAATGTCAGAGATGAAGTCAATAAAGAGCTTGAACAGGATAGATCTAGTGATAGACATGAAATCCAACTGCTCAAGTCTAGTCTTGATGAGATGCATAAGAATGTGCAAGTAAGCGATAGATGGGCTATCCAGCAAGATGAGTTGGTAAAACAATTACAAGACAAGGTCAGTTCCATTGAGAAAATGGTTGTGGATATAGCAATGTTTCGAGCTCAAGCATTGGAAGTTCTTAAGAAACTAGAAATAACACAACAAAGCCTCTTTACTAAGGTAGAAATCATTCAAAATCATTTTCGGGAAGTAAGCCAATCATTGGATAATATTGGTTTCAGAGAAAGAGAGGCTACTGCAACCCGTATCACTTTTCAAGAAGCGGTCATGTCATCGGCTAGAGAAGAAATATTTGTAACTCCCAAATTGACTGTTGCAGAGCAGATCAAAGGTGATATAATATTAAAGACATGGGAGGCCAGTATAGTCGAGAGTAAAATAACAACCAAGGAAATAAAAGAGGTTTGTGAAGAGGTTTTTCATTTGCTTAATAAAGAATCACTAGGCCTCAGAAAGGATGATTGTTCTGAAATACTAGGACAAATCGACATTGTAAAGCATCAACTTGACATCAAATAAATCTTAGAGGAAGCTCAGGCTGAAATTTCACAGCTAAAGCAGGTTGACACCACTCAGATAGATAGATGGCTGGTAAAGCCAAATTTACAGTTAGAGTCAATGACTTCTAAAGATAAAAGGATAGAAGACAGGCTGCCACAATTACAAAAGAAGTTGTATCTTTTTGAGGCAAAAGATGTGACATAAGCTTCTAGACTAGTAGCACAATTGGTAAGCAGGTGTGTCGAATGTCTTGAGCGAGGAAAAGGGAGTAGCTCAAAGAATTAATGAGGTAATATGTACTGCATGGGAAAGAGACAAAGGAAAACTAAGCAAAGCATTCCAAGTCTTTAATTTTGTAACCGTCACTTTTTAGAAATAATGAGAATTCCAACCGCCTAGGGTTGAAAATCATTTTGTATAAATACATATTGAAAAATATGAACAAAGGGCATATTTTTGCCATATGTAATGGAGAAAGCTCTCCTCATTGAGGATTAATACAAATATAGACAATAGATTCCACATTTCATTCATTTGAGTTATGCGTTCTTCTATATTTCCACATTCCAATATCTTTTTATATATCTCCTTAATGAATGCTTGATCGCAATTTAATACAACATCTACTGTGGTTACATTTCATTTAGTAATTTAATAGCGCACAACTTTTCCTCTGTTTTACTATTAGTAAATACAAGACCTGTGAGTTAATTGGATTGCTACATTTTATGCTTCATTTAAGGTTATATCATCTATTTTCTTCTTCTGTAATAGATGTCTTGCTTTGTCTAACAACTTTATGTTTTTCTGTCATTACACCAATTGCTTTTAATTTTAACTCAGACACGAAAGACGACCTCTGAGCTGTTATACTGTTAAATCATTTAAGGGATCTTTTCTCATACAACTAAGGTATAAAAATCAAATATTAAAACTTTCCTTATTTCTTGGTGCCTTGACATTATACTTTGATCCTTAAGTATAAACTCAGGAACAACAGGTAGAATAATTGTTGGATTCCCCAAACCCAGGGAATTAGTATGCATACTATGAAATTGCCACTTGGAAACCAAAGGACTCCTCCTAACTCCTTGACATGCATCCACAAAATGATTTGTCCTTTAACATACTTTAAGATAACCGGACTTGGGTTTACAACCATAAAATAATATATATCAAACTTTGGCCCCTCTGGGCCCCCTTAAGCCCCTCTCACATATAAATTAAAAATAAAATAATATGACTTTAGACTTTCGTCGACCACTGTGATAAGTCATTCAATGACAAATATATTCGACTAGGCAGTCAAGCGAGTTGGCCACCAAGTCAAGTTGACCAACATAGTAAGTCAAATATTTCTTGTGGAATCGTAGTCCCCCCAATGTTATTGTCCCTCTCGTATCACAACCAATGATGTGTTTTTATTAAAAACTTTGATATACAATATGCATAGATTGTCTCTTGGCCATAATATCCAACTCACTAATCTATATACATATATGTACAATTACATTACAATCCCTAGGGATTAAAATTAGGGTGTTACATTCCCCTTCGCTGTACTTTTTCACTATCCTCAGTGCACATCACCATACAAGTGTCTGTATATACAATTTTTACATCAAAATATCAAAAAATTGTGGGTGTGCCTCATGCATGGCATTTTCTAGCTCCCATGTCATGTCCTCAAGGCTATAACATGTCCATTGGACCATTACCTTCCCGATGGCTTTGTTTTGGAGCACCTTGACTTTCTGGTTTAGAATGCACACTGGCTCCACTCGAAATTCCCCTTCGGGCTCCACCTGAATCAAATTCCAATCAATGACATGGTTACGGTCATGCACACACTTTTACAATAAAGATACAAGAAATACATTATGCACGTGTATGGAAGAAAGCATTTCCAACATGTATGAAGTTGGCCCTATCTTGTCCAGTATCTCAAATGGCCCACAAAATCTAGCTGCCAACTTAGTACAACAACCCAAATTTAGTGAGATTTTTCATTGGTTTCACTTTCAAGAACATGTGCTCTCTCACTCTAGTTTAGGGAATATGGTGGGAGGTAGTCACCATCAACTTCAATAATGGTGGTTGTGGACAAGTTGACCAAGGCTACACATTTTATTCCAGTCGAGATGAATCATAAGGCAACCAACATTGTTTATATTTACATGAAATAAGTTGTCAGGTTGCATGGAGTACCCAAAGCAATTGTGTCATATCGAGATTCCAAGTTTACTTCAAACTTTTGGAAGGGATTTGGCACAAATATGAACTTCGGTACAACATATCACTCACGAAAAGGTGGGCAGACATAGAGAGTCAATCAGGTGCTTGAAGACATGCTGAGCATGTACACAATGGATAATCCATCTCAAGTGGGAAGAGTATCTATATTTGGTGGAGTTTGCATACAACAATGTGTATCGGGCCTCATTGAAGATGAACCCATTTGAAGCTTTATATGGCAGAACATTGTAGTGCTTGGGCTAGACATGCTCATTGAGATGGAAGAACAAATAGTGAAAATCAAGTAGAACTTGGAAGCATAATAAGACATGTAGAAAAGTTATGCAGGCAAAGGTAGAGTAACCAGATAATTCAGAGTGGGAGAGCACGTGTTCTTGAAAATGAAGCCAAAGAAAAGCCCCATGAAGCTGGGTAGTTGCACTAAGTTGGAAGCTAGATTTTGTGGTCCATTTGAGATACTAGACAAGATAGGGCCAGTTGCATACATGATTGCGTTGCCTTCTTTCATGCATGTACATAATGTATTTTGTGCATCTTTATTGAAAAAATATGTGCATGATCCTAACCATGTCGTTGATTGGAATTTGATTCAAGTGGAGCCTGAAGGGGACTTTTAGGTCGATCAAGTGTGCATCCTAGACCAAAAACTCAAGGTTCTCCATAACAAATCCATAAAGTAGGTAAAGGTCTAGTGGACGTGTCATGGCCCTGAGGATGCAACATGGGAGCTAAAAGATGTCGCGCGGGAGGCATACCCGTAACTATTTTGATATTTCTATGTAAAAATTGTATCTATGTACACATGTATGGTGATGTGCACCGAGGATAGTGCAAAAGTAATGGGGAGGGGAATGTAACACCCCAATTTTAATCCCTAGGAATTGTAATGTAATTGTACATATATCTTAGATAGGTTGGTGAGCTGAATAATATGGTTGAGGGCCAATCTATGTATATTGTATATCAAAATTATTGATAAAAACACATCATTAGCTGCAATATGAGAGGGATGATAACATTATGGGGCTATGGTTCCACAAGAGAGAATTGACTTACTCCAATGGTTGACCTGACCTAATGGTCGAATGGCTAGACTGCCCAGTCAACTATCTTTGTCGTCGATTGACTTATCATAGTGGTTGACCTAAGTCTAAATTCATATTATTTTATTTATTATTTATAGGTGAGAGGGGCTTAAGGGTGCCCTGAAGGGATAAAGTATGATATATATTATTTTATGGTTGTAAACCCAAATCCGCTTACCTTAAAGTACACAAAAGGAGAAATCAATTTGGGATGTGTGCCAAGGAGTTAGGTGGAGTCCCTTGGTTTACAAGTGGAAAGTTCAGAGCATGTATACCAATTCCATGGGTTTGGGGAATCCGATAATTATTCTACATGTTCATTGTTTTGACTCTATTCAATCACTGTTCATGTATGGAGTTCACAATTAACCTATACATAACCAACACCATTAAGCCTACAAATTAAAGAGATACCCTTGTTGGTAAATTTGACTATTATGTTTGTGATAGAAGGTTGGGGTGGCTGTTATGTAAATTTGATATGTAAATGCATCTAGGCATGAGTATGGGATTGTTGTGATTGAGACTCCACAAACAACTAGATTTTTTGGAGCCCCAACATTGATATTCCTAGACGATCTACACTAGAGCCCCAGAGGGGGTGAGGATTGCCTAAGCGACTGCAAGGTAGAGAAGGGGATTCCATCCTTGGGGTGGTGCAGGCCGAGGAAGACTGGAAAAGGTTATAGGAGTATGTATGTCATTATTTGTTGAGAATTGATTTATGTGCTAAGAACTTGCAGAGGCAACTCAAGGTGCTCTGAATGGCTTCAATAGATAGAGAAAGGGAAAAAATTCTAAGTGTCCAAAACTCAATGAAAATGACATTATCAGAAAGAGCACGTTGCAAACTTTCTAACGATGCAAACGACTTGTCAAATGGAGTTACAGATTGAAACATATTCGTGGTCAAAGTTTGGTCAACCTAGCCCCATCAACAAGAGATGAGTCGGCATCCGTACTATTGACGTCAACATATGTACGGATGATATTGACATCCGTACAACACATGTGGCATGAGTAGAAGGTGACAAGTGTCAAATTGATGTAATCACGGTGATGTGGTAGCACTAGAGGCTGCCAAGTGGCACCTAGTTTTGGCACTTTTAGACCAATCTATGGAACAATAGGATCGTGCCACATGGCAGTCCATACGATCCGTATGGTGACATGGAATGATGACATGGAACAATGACATGGCATGATGATGTGGTGTTGACATGGCAAAGGACAGCGTGGCCGAATGGGAGGCTTCCATGTGGTAGGCGGCAAAAGCACAAGGTCAGCCCGTGTCCGATTTTTTGAAAAAATTTATGGTTTGGCGGGTCCGCCAAATCTGGCAGACCATGCCAAATTCGACCATGTAATATTCGTGCGCCCTCGATAGAGTCCCCACCAAAATTGGTGGAACAATAATATATATATATATATATATATATATATATATATATATATATAACATATGGTTCAACAATATAGCCAAAAGGGGGAGGCCCATGGGTTTGACCCTGGGACCTCCTCCCCACTATACGCCTTAACATTCACGCCCAAACCAACAGACTAACGGTTCGTGCTTTGTATTGAATGCTGACCAAATTACTTAAATGTTGAGTTCACCAAGCCATGGGAGGAAGGCGCGCGTGCAATACGACCTTGGACACACATTTCAATGCAACACAGTCATTGATTGCATGTTGCAGAGGGGCACGAAAATCAAGACAAATTTCTTCTTGGGCCTGAGAGTGCCAGAGCCAGATCGGGGCATGGAGACAGTCATTTTTGGGTAATTCGATGCCACAAATTCAATGGTGCTGTCTATTTTATGATCTGAGCATTATTTATGCATCTTGATTTCAGAATGAGGTATACTTATGTATTTTTCCAAGTTCTTTTGTTAATTTAATGAAAGAGTCTACTTATTTGAGAGTAGGACTCGAAGACGTAGTCCACCAGGGACGAACTCTGTTATCAAGTTTTTTGTGTTCAAATTTGATGCTTGTGGCTCTTCATTATTGAGCTTTTCCTTCTTTAATGGTGTACTTTAATTTATGCTCATTTAATGCAATTCTTTATAAGTCACTCGATGAAAAGATCCCAGATCATTGAGGGAGCTTAGTTGACCATAGGAGTCATTTGTCCTTGTGGACCCATATCCCTAGGTCGTGGATGACCTGCTACTGAGAGAATTGGAGAAATAGAGCTTATGGTTGGGAGGAACGTCTTTCATATGCAACTAGTTGGTGACCTTATTTCTCATAAGATAAGTGTTATGGTTTATGTGTTATTTCTGTGTAATTTATTGTTAAAGATGATGTGAATGTGAATAAATTACATGATGTTATAATACTATATTGTTTACCTATGAATTGCATGAGCTTGCATGTCATATATGCAGGGTAGGGTAGAATGCATTATGACATCATTGCTAAGTTACTTGTGTATATATGATAGAGTTCATGGGAAATTGGTGAAATTTCTAGTGCCCCACCATCCCAACATGAAAGTATTTTAGTTTAATGTATGGAGTTAAGTTGAGATGAATACTTGATATCACATTATTTTTAATTCGCATTAGCGATGGTGGAGCATAAGGGATACTGGGTATCTTGCAAATACTATAGGGAACTGAAATTGTTCTTTTGCTCCCATAGTAAGACTTGAAACTGTCTTTTATTGGCTAAGAGCTTGTATTCCTTAGATGTAAGGAAATAGGTTAACGACCCAAGACCTAGAGCCATCTTGCAAGAGTGAAAGTTTTCCCCTTTACGAACCACCAACATGTTATTTCAAGTGGTGTGGTTTTCTTTGAAAAATGGTGATGATTCAACTTACATTCACGGATAGCATCCGATGATGGTTTTCCTTGTTGATTTTTCATATAACTCAGTCACAGAGATTAATGCCAATAATTACTAAACCCATAAATTTAGTTTGTTGTTATAAATTTCAGAATTATGCAGTTAACCTACAACTGAGTTATAAATAAGAAAAATGACAACATAAGCATACTCATAACCAAGCATAAAAGGCACATGGACACCAGATGTACCTTGGAAATCCTAGTGTGGGGAAAACTAGTGAAGAGGGGGCTTTATTAGGCTTCTTGAGAGAATATTACAACAACATAAAAACTGAAATTTCTTAGCAGTTTACCCTTCCTTCCTTAGTAAAATTCGCTCAGTTGATGGATGTACAGCTCAACTTGATTTTGTATTGTACGGACCTACCTGTATGATCTATGTACAACCCAGGTATGACTTGTATGACCTACCCATAATTGTCATGTTCTTGCTAGGTGAGTTAGACCATGATTCGACTTCTTTTCCTCTACACAAGACTCCCTAGAATCAACCTGCTAGAAGCTGTTGAAGTTGGCTTGAATTTGGCCTCTCTTGCTGCTCTATATGGCCTTGGTAAGACCTCCATAGTCTATTGAAATCTGACCCAAAACTCACCATTCTCAAGCTCTTGAACCTCCTCTTTTCTATCAACCAAGCACCCCTCTTACTCTCACTTGTTGAACCTCACAAATGAGAATGATGTCCTTCTCACCCTCAACCCCTCTCTTTATCCTCCCATCATCCACCTTTATTTCCTTTAATTGTGTTCCAATTCATCCTCCAAGGCTTCTAGGAGGTGCTCCCACCTTGGATGGGCCCCACACTCCACTAACAAGCCTCATGAGTCACACCCCACTTGAATTGGGACCCACAATCCACTCAAAGACAAAAAATTGTTGATTACCTAAGTTGGATTTAGGCTAAGATAAATAAGGTTGATCTGTGCCTTTTAATGCATCCATCAGCTAGTCTAGGACACATAGGAACAACTGATACACCAATCGATCTAAAAAACTAATAGTCCTCACTACCAATTGACAACTTAGTTATGATAGGTTTTGCCACCTACCACGTTTGTGCAATTTTTTTTTTTTAATTGTTGGATTACNGCAAGTGTTATATCAATGTAGCATTATCATCCAATAGTTTCAGAGTAAATAAACAATGAACAAATGAGCAATCATACACAGTACACCAGTGTTTTTATGTGGAAACCCAAAGTAGGAAAAAACCACATAATGATTTTTCTTATATGTATTTAAGAATTACATTCATTGGAAGCACCAACTTATTTTGTTTTCTAGCTGCAACTGGAAGGAGGCTCCAACTCCCTAGTTTCTCAGGCTACAACCTGAGGGAAGCTCCAACTCCCCAATTCTCTGGCTACAACTAGAAGAAGGCTACAACCCCCTATATTCTCCGACTACAACTGGAAGGTGGCTACAACGACCTGTCCTTGCCCCGTGAAACCTCCCTGAAATATAAGTAGAATGATGGAACCATTGTCACACTATCATTGTGAGATATACTATTGTAAACCTATACCAATCAACCTGCACCAAACAGCCTGTACCAAACAACCTATGCCAAACAACCTGTAATCAACATGTACCATAAACAAGTGCATCAACCATGCACCAACATGTACCTTAACCTGTACCATCAACAAGTGCATCAACCATGCACCAAATATGTACCAATCATGCATCAAATACACATAAACTATGACTCATCAAGACATACCAACATCATCAACTATACACTTCATGTATGTGCCAACTCATCAACTACTTGTCTCAACCATGTACCAACATGTACCTCAACCAAAATACCTCATCAATTTCATCATACAAATCTAATTTGTAACTCTGTAATAGACATGGTGTATATGATCACATACCTGCAAACCTTCCTTAACTTTAACAACAAAAGACTAGCATTTTCATCAAACTTTACTTTAGTCTCACATGACTAATTTTGGATTAGTCAACAACCCTAACTTGAAATAATCATAACTATGTACCTGTAAAGAATAAAGATATGAAAATAGTACAAAATGTTCTTCAGTGCCTTTTATGCAATTCCTCCAAGTTTCACTACTTGGAACCTCTCAGAAGACGAGTTATAGAAAAAATGGTATACCTTGTTGAATTCTAGCTTATTCTAGAGAGCGAACTTGTAGAGCGTGCCCTACACATAATATTTGTTGTATGGATATAAAAATGGTACACAAAATACTACAGACTGTACTCTAATCAATACATTTAGTCTTACTGAATTTGTATCTGTTCTGAATAAGTTATGACGTTTTTACCTGAAACACATGTTTTAGACTAGTTTCAGGATTCGCCACAAACCCTATTTTCCACTGAGTGTAACTCTAAAAATACAACAACCCACAAGTTTAAATGTTTATCACAACTACTTGGATAAGTTTCCTCAACGGACTCCAGATTTTACGGTCTAAATCATTCTAGAAAAAAGGTTATTGCGAAAATGGTGAGATGACCTGTAAATAACATACCTTAAAAAACATCATCAAAATAATTTATCCTCCCTTGAATTTCGGCCTTCTTTACTTCACCTTCCCTTTGAAATTCGCCTTAGATATCCTTTGGTTACCTCAGTCACTTGTAGATATTCAGTATACTCAAGTGTTATTAAAATGAGAGACCCTTGCCTCTTATTTATAATTTTTTGTAGCTTCCTCAAGGGGTTACCTTCTAACCACTTTCCTTATTTTAGGGCTAACCCACTTCTAACCACGTGTCCACTTAGTAATTTCTCCATTAACTTTATTATTTAAATAATTTCTTTTGTATCCACTTTGACTTATAGTACACTCATCACTTCACTTTATTATTTAAATAATTTCTTCTTTGCAACCACTTTGACTACATTTGACCTTTTGGGGCTTCTAGGAGACCCATGAGGGTTCTCCAACTTCACATGGTCATAACTCTCTAACTGTGAGGAGTTATGTGACGTTCCACATACCACCATAAATGGCATGACATGTACTATCCATATAGAATAGTATTACCTTCAAATATATTAAAACTCATACCATTATACATCATACCATTGGCACCAGGAACGGTATCATGTATAATGGTATTATACATCATACCATTGGCATACCATTATACATCATACCATATACAACGTACCATTATACATCATACCATTTGCATACCATTATACATCATACCATTGGTATCATACTATACATCTAGAATAACATTACCTTCAAATATATTAAAACTCATACCATTGCACATCATACCTAATGTCTTCATATTCAAGTTGGAACTCCCACATGCTAATTAAATTCCTCAATGTATATAGCCCATGACTTAAATTAAAGTACTTTTAATGTATTCTGATATTTTGAGATATTATTTTTAGTTAAGAAAGCAAGACGTCTGTATCCTTATAATATTGGCTTACAACATAAAGTTAGTTCACAAAAGGCCAAGATCACATAAAATTCCTTCTTTTCATTTCCTCATTTTTGAACAAGACTTTCTCCTCAACTCTTTTTCATTTGATGAGTAAAATGATGATGGAAAGGAATCTAAATTTTATAACATACTAGCAAGTATCTCCTTCCTTGCATAAAAAAGTTTATTCTTGTTGTGGTTGCAAGAACATGGCTTCCGAGTCATTTTCCTATTAGATTCTTCTGTTGTTTCAAGTATTCAAGAATATCATGCCTAAGCAAAATATCATGTGTATTTGGTCACATAACATACATGAAACTCAAGAGCAGGGCTTCCAGCTAATGAACGGGATGGAAAAATCAAGTGTGTCTGTAGGATTTTCTTGATCTTGTTAATCTTGGCCAAGCTTCTCTCTAATTAAGAACTTGATCCTTATTCACCCCAATTCGGAATTGAGCCTTATCTTTCCCAAAACCCAGTTGGATATTCGTTTAACACCATTGCATTGCTTTCTTTTCCATTCATTTCTCTCCCAAGTTTTGAGTTTTAATGTATTTTATTGGAACCTTGATCCATGACCATAACCTTGACCTCTATGTGGGACCATGATCCATGGTGGAACCTTGACTACTAGAGGGATCTTCCCATCAGAGTCTCCTTATTTATCTATTAAGCACTCAACACACCATCGAAATGTATTGAAATTTGGGGTACCACTTCTAATTTTGTTGCAATTCCTTTGCATCCATCAACTTTGAGAATTTTCGGTTTCCTTCATTTTATTTGATTTTGCTTAAGTTTGATTTTCTTTGATCATTTGAAGAAGTAAAACAAGCCTGCACTAAACCCAAAGTGGCCATAACCATCTTCAAAGGCTGATAGGCCAAGTAGTAGGAGTATAAATGCATAAGTCTATATAAAATGACTCTCAGGTGGTTTGGGCCAACGAAGGCATCAGGTCGGATGAAAGTGGGACATTTTGATAAAAAATTTAAACTAATCAGCCAAATAGCAGGAGTGTAAATGCATAATTCTGTAAAAAATAACTCTCAAGTTGTTTGGGATGACAGAGGCATTGGGTCAAACAAAAGCGGGACGTTTTGATAAAAATTGTTAAAGTAATAAAATAAAATTGATGATCAACAAGCCCCATTGGGCGTTGGGTGGGTCACTACCATGACACATGCAAATCCTTCCCCATGCTGTCTGATGCGACCATTGGTTGAAAGACAGAGCTCCATACATAGGTTTTCAAATAGAATTTAAACATGCATGATTGGAGTGCGATCGATTTCCACCATTCGATTAAAACCAACATTTAATCAGAGTCATTTGCTATCAACGAAGCAAAGAAACTCTTGCGAGTTTTCGAGTGTCACGTAAGATGCCTTGTGTCATTCGTACCTTTTCCACGTTATCATTCATACGTTCCCTTTTTAGAGTGAAATATTAGTAATGGCCATGTTGTATGTTGAGTGGCATTTCCATGTCATCATTTGTACTAGGGTACGACAATGCCATGTCACACATCGAGTTGCGCACTCGTCGGTCATCGGGGGGTTTTGAAGTGTGAGTTGTCACATTATAGAGTTCTTTCACTGATCAACCAATTACTGATTGACTCATCGATTGTTGGCTAGATCGGTCAACTCTTTTTCCTAAACACACTTGCTCGCTTCACTTGACGGTCGATAGGCATTCTACCTTAAATGCTACAGATCATTTGATCAAGAAAATAAATAGATCTAGACCGTCGATTATGTTATATGATGTTTCACTTCCCTGCTCATGCTCGTGGGAATATTTGACACGTCATTTCACCCATAAGCCAATAAACTATTGTTGTGTGTTATTGAAGTTCCACATCGGTTTTCCACGTCACCACCACCTTCACCTAACGCCTGACGGAATCTTGCTCGCATAATATTAATCGTCCGATCAAAAGATTGATCCAATCTGGGATGTTGGATTTTTGATCTTGTAATTGGTTCATCTTGCGACTAAAGTGGGTCCCTTGATGCATCGATAAATGAATCCTCAAACCAAGTATTGACATGTTCGCTCTCAATGCCATGTTGGTTCTCCATGTCTCCTTCAAATTCACATATCTGACATCACCTTTTACAAATACTAGAGTTTATGGTTGGATTGACACTGTGATTGAAATGCACATTAAAGCCTTATAACACCCAAATTCGACTGAACCATTGCGCATGAAGTCAAGTAACTTCAAAAAACTGTTGATGGTCACATTTTCATACCAATTCAGCCATCAAAGGTTAGCGGAGGTATGACCCCTACATTAAACTCCAGTACTATCAAAATATTTCTTCCGTCGCTTCGAGATTTTGATATTAAAATACATTCTCTCCCAAGCTTGCTACATCATTTGTGTGAGTTGAGTGCGTTATTGATTAAGTGCATTTGTTTGTTTATCTTTCCTGCTAACCAATTGAAGGCACACTATTTTTTTTCTCTTATATAGGAAGACCCAATTGACCAGTAACTGCACATTGAAAGGGTATTGTTAGGTAAACTTCTCTCCAAAGATCGACGTTGCTTGGCACATGTATGTTGTGTTATATAGTATATAGTTTCAAGGAGTTTTAATAGATTTTATTGATCATCAATGTTTTCCTGTAGACACGATGCCTCCCAAAAAATTCTCCTGCACAACGGACACCAAATAGAGCGAGGACATAGTCCGGTAATGCTGAGGCTAGCTCAAATTCGACACCTGCATGAGTGAAAGAAACCTCGACGACCAAAAACGCAGAGCCCCTCATCCAACTGCCCCCAAAGAAGATCTCTAATCTAGTGCCGATGTTTTGGGACATAGAGCCATTCACAACAGGTGGGGCTTCTACATAGGTGCCAATCCTTTCCTGGTCTAATCTCTTTACAAAATTCAACCATGATGACTACCCTGAATCAACCCTAGACAGTGATTTAAAAATTAGAGAGTTAGATGATGTAATTTTCCTTGCAATAAAGAAGTCTCTGATACACTCTGTTGCTGCTAGGCCCCCCATCATGCCTTGTGTGGAACTAATGGAATGGGTCATCGGTCATTCTAAGGCCTAGGATTGTAAAATTGTGAATCATAATGGAGAGTATATAGGGTCCTTCCTTCCCCACGATATGTATTTTTTCTACAAGCTTCCAGACCTCGATGTGTCTCTTACCAAGGATTTTGTGACTTCATTCTATGAGAAGCATTACACCAGTACGATATTGAGTAACTGGTGGAAGGAAGATAGGAAATTTGTCAAGAGATTTGCAGGTAGATATGCCATCTCCAGTTTAAGGGAACCATATATGTACGCCATGACCCTTTTGTGTAGGCTATATGGGGAAATGGACTACTCCCAATTCTTAGAAGCAAGGTTACCTTTGACATACATCTATATGGTGATGTGGGGAAAAAGTTTCAATTGGGAAGGGATAATTTCCAAACAACTTAGTCTGAAGGTGATTCGAATTTTAGGGGGTATATGGTCTAAATTTGGATGAAACAGTCATAAATCTATAAAGCTAATAGATTTCCCATGTGGGTCAAGGAGATGCCCACCTCCTCATTAATTAATGGGGCTAACATGTTGCTCATATGGGTCAAAGAAAGTCCCACCTCTCCATTATTGTATTGGGTTTTATTTTCCACTAATTAGTTAGCTGGGTAGTTATATCTATTGTTATAATAATAGATAATCATTTAATGAGCTCTTTTCTTTATTGTATTGGGTTTTATTTTCCACTACTTCGTATCTTTATGAATTTTGCATCCAAATTTAGACCATTTATCCCCTAAAATTTGGATCAAAAGGTTGCTCAAGCACAATCCCCAAAACCTAGGGATCCCCCCGCTTTACACATAGTATCATTCCTTCTTGATGTGCTATGTGCACATAATACCTTCCCTAGGTTGTCACTTAGTTGGAATTTTTTTGAGCTGCATGTCCACATGTATTTCAATATACTCTTGGGAAACAGGTAAAATAAGTTTTATTCTCAAATTTGTGACTTTTTCACACCAAGGATCTATTTTATTCTCTTTGGACAAGAGTGTCCCAGATGATCCAAACATGCAAAGAAGATTTTGAGCTAAATAAGGAACTGGTACTTTGAAGAGAATCATACCTACTTAAGGATTTATGGAGCCATTATCTCATCACACCTATTGCTTGTGTATGTACTCAATAGATTGGTCATTGGAGAATTTTTTTATCAAACTATAATGGAAGTATTCAATGTTATCCTGGTGAAGGATAAGAAGAGGTTGTTTATCCCTTATGGATTTCATATAGGGTACTATGTGGTCAAGGATGAAAAACATACCAAGAAGGAAGGTCTGTTGCACTTGGAGTATAGGTTCATGATAGTGAGGTACAAAAAACATGATCCCAAAAGACTAATCCCAAAGAATGCAAAACAAGTAGTCTTGACATGGCCATACGCTCATGAAAAATGGGAAGAAAAATTGTTCACAAAGAACACCCAAGACTGGAAAGAGGTGCAGAAGAGAAGGGCCAATCCAAATGTAACCATCTTTTCCTTTCTACCCATAGAAGAGAAAATAAAAATGGTGAATCTTGGAGTCTCCTCTAGCAAAAGTGATAGTAAAGGACAAGAGGGAGGAGAGGAAGAACTCACGACAGAAAAGGAACAACAAGCCTTGCCGACAGAAAAAGAAAGGATCCTTAAGGAGCATGTATGAGAATGAAGAATCTAATAAGAACAAAGGAAGAAGGATGAGGAAAATCATCACACGAAGCACTTGTTGAGCAAAGAAGAAAATAAAAAAGAAGCAAAGGGAGTAGGCATTCATGGAAAATAGGAAAAGAGATCAAGAAAATTAGGTTCGACAACAAGAATGGGAATTGAAGTTGAATCAAGAGAAAGAGCGGGAAGAAGAGTTGAAAAATATTCAAGAATAGATAGAGAGACATCATAAAAAAGAGGAATTGGAACTACTGGAGAAACAAAGGGAAGAACAAGCGCATAATCTTGGGAAGGATCAAGGAAAACTAGTCATTGTTATGAAGCCCAATGAAATCATTGATATGACAGGAGAAGAAGAGAAAGGAAAAGAATATGCTATCCCCATTGTCAATGAAAACACCAGTACAGAGGAGACTCCAGAAATCCCGTCAAAGTAGCAGTAGGAAGAAACACATAAAGATGGGAGTGAAGAGAAAGATGATTCTTACTCAGGAAAGAATGATTCCTCTCACCAAGACAAAGGTGATACTTCTTCAAACAACAATGAGTCAGATTAAAACCCAACTGGCGGGTAGGAACAAGAGGTGTCATCACTAGGAGAGAAAGGAAAAGGTACAGATGGCTAGGATGTTGAAATCAATCAGGATGGTAAGTGGTAAGACAGCTAGAACAATGGCATTGTGGTGAGATTCATAACCATCAAAATAATGACAATGATGCATGTGGATCAAACACAAAGCATGATGAGAAAAACAAGAAGGACACTAGCACCATGTGATGTGATCGACTTAAAGTCTTTTACTTATGACAAAAGAAAAAAATTATATTCAAAAGGACTCATAGAAAAAGGAAAGTCACACTGGACAGTGGTGTGTTGAGCACCACAGAGGAAGTCATCGTAGGCACTAAGAAGGCTAAGATGAGCCAACTCTACTCAATAGGCTTGAGCCAACTCTACTCAATAGGCTTATCCATCTCACATGTTTCTTTCGACAAAGCAATAATGAAAGAAAGAGAACTAAAGCAAGCTAGGGTGGAAATAGCCTCTCTTAAGCACCAAGTTCAATATCACCAAGAAGTTGGGGGGGGGGTAACAAACTTTAAGACATACCTACTGGAAGTACATGATAAATGCTTTAAGGTGCAAGAAGATATGGTAATGAAGGAAATAGCTCTACAAGAAGATTCCTTGTTGTTTGGGCTCACTTATAAAGAAGTACATCAATGGGCCGAGAAGGGAGCTAACACGTTGATCCAAGTGGATATTGGTGGCCACCCACCTATTCCAACCAGCTCCTCTTGAAATTTTTTAGTTCAACACGTTCTTTTGTACTTCTTTGTAATTGTGGGTTCTACACTTCTGGGTCTGTCTAAAGCCCTACACATCTTCTAGGTGGATATTGGTGGCCGCCCACCTAATCTAACTGACTTATTTTGGAAGTTTTCATGTCAGTACATCTTTTTGTACTTCTAGGGCCGTTTTGAGGCCCTAAACAATGTTTTTTTGGCTTTCCACAATCAAAATAGAGACAGATTCAGAGTTCGACGGTGTAATATGTAGTTCTCGAAAACACCTTTCCAACAGGCTATGATGCGCCTAAAACAGAGGTTGTATGCAAAAGTTACGACTCCAGGAAGTTGAGGTACCAACTTACCCATCAAGGCCCACATAAATTTTGGCATTTCATCTCCTAGGGTTAGGTTTTAGGATGTCTATGGTTTTGGAATTCATGATTAATATTTAAAAGGCCTATGGAGCCTCATTGGAACCATTCTGCTCATACAGATGTGCGTAGCAACCACATCTCTTCTCAGAGATAACTACCACCATTCAAGCAAGTTGTATTCAGTTCTCTAGTTTTACAGTTTCAACCTATTTTATTTATTCAATATAAGTTATTGTTCACTGGATATCTTTTGTTGTTCTCCGTGTCTCTATGTTATTGTATCCAGTCTATTATTCCTTCCGTTTCGCTCATAAATCCAGATTAGTGGTATCAGAGCGATATGCTCTTCATTTTTTTTCTTCGTGCATGTCCCCGACAAGATCTGGGTACAAGAAGTTGGGACTCGAACCAATCGATCCTTTGCAATATCAGCCATGACGAGCCTGAAAAAAACCCATGGGGGATGAGAATATGGTGCATGAGGTCCTTTTAAAGTGTTGCTCGAGGAAGCCCTTGCACTACAAAGGAACGAAATGATGGGCAACTTTGCACAGATCCTTCGACGACTGACCACATGAGAAACATCTTCATCAAGCAACCATGCAACCCCCTTCAAGGTACAAGTAAATTTTGATATTCCATTATTTGAAGGACTGATAGATGCAAATGTTGTAGATAAATGGTTCAATCTGCTCGAAGGGTATTTTTCGGCCCACAATTTTTCCGGCAGGGAAAATATTACTTTTTCACTCCTTAAGGCCATCCCCCATGTTAAGGACTGGTGGGATACTTACTCTGAATAAAGGTCCATAAAGGAATCTGCAATATTTGAGGTTTCCCCCACCTGGGATACCTTTAGGGATGCCATTAAAAAACAATACTACCATGTTGGAAGCTACGAGGACCAGTACAAAAAATGGACCACGCCGCGTCAAGAAAGGGACTAGACAGTACCAGATATCACCAATATTTTCCATACTCTACGCACCAAATTGGGTATCAAAGACTTTGAATGACATCTGGTGCTCAAATACTCTGACTATCTACACAGATACATTCAAACAAAAATGGAGTTTCCGGACATTGCATCATTAGGTGTGGCTTATAGATATGTTGTCAATATCGAGTCAAAATTTAAGCATAAGAGGCGAGAGTTTGGATATGCAAATTTGACGCAGACCCCCACCTGAGCAGGGTCCGCTGACCTCTCGGTCTTTGGATCTTCTAACTCTCTATCCAAAATGGCTCCTTGGTCCCTGCTAAAAACCCTTCACACATATAACCATGAGTCTCCTTTTCTATGCTCTGCCCACGCAAACATGCACTAGACATGAGCCTCCACTCCACGTAACCACCGACATGACCACAAACTTAACCCCAAAAAGACGCGTCGGGTTTCGCGATTTCAAAACTTTCGTTGCAAGTCACCCCGACTCCTCTGATTCCGAAAACCCTGAAATGGGCTAACGGTCCCTAGCTCCTCCCTTATTCTTCTACCATATGACCTCCAACCAAACCTTGGGGTCCACCTCCAAGCGCGTCGAGATTTCGCGTGTCGGGAACTCGCGATGTGACTTTGCTCCCTTTTCCCGATATCCGAACTTGCGACTTCCTCTCCACAGATCAACGGTCCTGAACCTACCATGATCTGACCACCTAGATCGTGTCGAGATTTTTTGATTTGCGACCTCTGAGTAGCAAGTTCCTCCACTCTCCCGACTCCCGAAATGCCGATATTTAGGAGCGCCAAATCAACAGCTCACGCTCCTCTAGATCTAATGGCTGCTATCTCTCCTAAGATTGCGGGTGTTGAAAAACACTCAGTCTTATCCTCTCCGCGGATCTACTGGATCCAATGGTCCACGAAAATCGATGTTTCACCTTCCCAGAATTTCCATTGTTCATTTGGGCTCACAATAGTTACTCGCCAAATAAATCGGCGTCCTTCCTCCTGAGCTTGATTCTTGCTACAAACTCAAGGATTTAAAGGAATTCTTGCGCACACTCCTTGCGGTCCTCACGATAATCCGTGATTATCTGATATCTCCCAACTCTGTGCATTCCTTGCGACAAATGTTCTTCAACCACTCCCTTGAGTTGGAAAAGTCTAAGTCTTTTCTCAGGCTGCACACGCCTTGCACGACTCTGTGTTATACTTGCAATTCTATTAGTATCAGAAACACTATATCTCTCCTGAGCTTTTTAGAGGTAAAACTCAGAATCTTGTCAATGCACTCCTTGCAGACCTTCACTGCACTCGCATGAATTCTCACGAGGAGGAGAAATTGAAACTTATACTCTTCCTCTCACAGACTTCATACATTCAACATGGAATCATACACATAAAGCATTGAAACAAATGCATAACATAGCATATAAGAAAACTTCGCTTGCGACAGAATATGATCCCACTGACTATGATGTTCAACTACTAAACTCCTCAATAAGTCTCCCAAACTTCGATTTACTACCTCAATTTGTCCATCCATCTGAGGGTGATATGCTGAGCTAAAATATAGATTCGTCCCCAGCTTTTTCCATAGTGTCCTCTAGAAATGACCAACAAACTTGGTATCTCTGTCCGAAACAATACTCTTGGGTAAACCATGAAGTCGAAGAACTTCTTTGAAAAATAGAGTTGCAATGTGTGTTACATCACTGGTTTTCTGACATGGAATAAAATATGAAATTTTTGAGAATCGGTCGACTACCACAAATATGGAACCACAACCTCTCTATGTCCTTGGTAGTCCCAACACAAAATCCATGCTTACCACATCCCACAGCCTCTCTGGTATTGGCAATGGTTGATATAACCTTGTATTCTGTCTTTTCCCCTTTGCATGCTGGCATATTCTACATTCGTTGACAAATTTATTGACATCCATCCTAATTCCTTGCCAATAATACAAACTATTCAGTTGCGCAAATGTTTTGTCATGGCCGAAATGTCCAGCCAATCCACCACTATGCTTTTCCTTCAAAAGGTTTTCTCTCATAGAACTCTTCGGGATACACAACTTATTTCCTTTAAATAACAGTCCATCATGAATTAAATATTCAATCCATTGGATTCTATCTCTCAGAACATGATTCTCACATGCTTCATAAGCATCCTTGAAATTTGAATCATCTTTGTACATTTCCTTAAGGCTATCAAAACCTAAGGTCTTCACACGAAACTCCTGCAGAATCAAACATTTCCTGCTCAATGCATCAACAACCTTGTTAGCATTTCCAGAAATGTGTTTTATAACAAAAGTAAAGTTCTGCATAAATTCAACCCATTTTGCATGTTTCTGGTTCAGTTTCTCCTGTCTGGTTATAAACTGTAAGGCCCGATTGTCGCTTTACAAAACAAACTCTTTTGGAACTAAGTAGTGCCTCCATTTCTTCAATGCTTGTATGACCGCATAAAAATCTTTATCATACGTGGAATAATTTATTTTGGCATCATTCAACTTCTCACTGAAGTATGCAACTGGCTTATTGTCTTTACTTAAGATTGCTCCAATCGCGAATCCACTTGCGTCACATCTCACTTGAAATGTTTTACTAAAATCTGGCAGAACCAGAACTAGTTGTCCAATTATCTTTTCCTTTAACAACTTGAAAATTTTCTCTGCTTCCTCTATCCAATGAAAAGATTTATGTTTCTTCTTGACTGTGTCCATCATTGGTGCACAAATTCCACTAAAATTTCTGATGAAATTCCTGTAAAAATTTGCTAGTCCATGGAATCTTCTGACTTCAAAGATATTGCTCGACGACGACCACTCTTTGATTTGTTTGACCTTTTTATGATCCATCTTCAACTCATTCGAAGAGATCACAAAACCCAAATAAATGAGTTCCGTCTTCATGAAAGATGACTTCTTCAGATTTATCAACAACTTCTCTCTTTCTGCAACCTCCGCATCACTGAAGCTAAATGTCTCAAATGTTCTTCCTTAGTCTTACTGAAGATAAGTATATCATCAAGATACACAATTACAAATTTCCCAATGAAATCTTTCAAGACTTCATTCATCAATCTCATAAAAGTACTTGGCGCATTCGTCAATCCAAACGACATGACAAGCCATTCATACAACCCTCCATTCATCTTGAATGTTGTCTTCCATTCATCACCTTCCCTCATTCTAATCTAATGATATCCGCTTTTCAAATCAATTAAAAAAAAAAACTTTGCTCCACTCAAGACATACATCAAGTCATCCATCCTAGGCAAAGGAAATTTATATCTGATGGTGATTTTGTTTATGGCCCTTGAGTCTGTACACATCCTCCATCCACCATCCTTCTTCGGGCTTAATACTGTTGGCATGACGCGTGGACTCAAGCTTTCTCTAATCAACCCTTTGTCCATCAAATCCTGGACTTGATTCTTAACCTCTTCTTTCTCCTGCAACGTCAATATGTACACTGCTTTGTTCGGTAAAATCGCTCCTGGTTTAAGGTCAATGTGATTGCTAATACTTCTGATGGGTGGCAATGAAAAAGGTAAATCGTCCACCACTATATTGGTGAAATTCTCCAGCAGTTCCCGAATCTCCTCAGGTAGATCATCTATTGAGGTACTGGTCAAGATGACTTTAGGTTTTCTCACCACAACAAACTACATTTCTTCATCTTTCTTGACTTCATCCAAAAGTTCCTTCCCACTCATGAGAAGTATAATATTGCTTGTTTCTTCTTTCACCTTCTTGTCTTCAATTGGCAGCAACATATGTGTCCTACCATTCTTCTCCAAGGTGTATGTGTTCTTTCTTCCATCATGAATAACATTTATGTCATATTGCCAATGCCTCCCCAACAAAAGATGTCAGACATCCATGGGAATAACATCACATAAGATCTCATCACTGTATCCTCCTATCTTAAATTCAACTAAACATTGTTTAGTGACAGTTACCTCATGTCCTTTTTGCAACCACAAAACTTTGTATGGGCTTGGATGTGCAACTATTTCCAACTCCAGCTTTTCCACCATCTCTGTGGATACTAGATTATCTATGCTTCCACTATCAACTATCACCTTGCATACCCTATCCTTGGTCTTGCAAGCAATCCTAAACAAATTGTTCCTCTGGACGGGATTCTCCATCTCTTTCTCTGGCTTTATGAGAATTTTCCTCATCATTAAGGATCTTTGACCTTCTGCATCTTCTGCCTCAACATTTCTCCTTTGCACTTCTGAAATGTGAGCTTCTCCTCCTCCATCTCTTTTTCTATCGAGACATTCAAAATATTTGTGTCCGATCTTTCCACAGACGAAACCCTTTATTTCACCTCCTCTGCTTCTTCCTCTTCCTCTTGCCTGAGGAAAAGTGTTCCTATCGGCATATTGGCCTCCTTGTGAGCTTCCTCCCCTTTCTGGGTGGTTATTTGGTTTCTTTTCTTCATCCTTAGGATTTCGTACTCTGTCCTGGGCAACTGCTTTGCCTCTACTCTTACTTCTACCTCTACCCCTTTGACCTTGCTTTCATGACAATTTCACTTCTGCCTTTGAAGCAATCTGATAAGAATCTTCTACATTCTTGATTGTCACCATGCTCATCTCATCTTGACTCTCATATCTCAGGTCATTCATGTATCTGGCGACTTTTCATCATCACTCTCGTGATGACCAACTCTGATGTTTAACGTGTAAAATTCCTCAGTGTATTCCTTCACTGTCATCCCTTTCTGTCTTAAATTCTTCATTCTTCAAAACAGATTGATTTGATAATCCCTGGGTATAAATTTGGCTTTCATCTTCGCTACCATCCTGTCCCAACTTTTAATTCTTTGTTTTCCTTTGCAATGCCTGTCAATCTGCAGTTCATCCCACCATAGTGCTGCATGCCCCTTTAGTCTAGTGACAACGTGCTTAACCTTCTTATCTTACTCGATATCCTCATAGTCGAAGTATTTATCTAGAGCTCTAAACCAATCTAGCAGCTCCTCAACGTCTAAGTTGCCTTCATACATCGGGATGTCCAATTTTGCTCTGGAACCTATTATTACAACAACTTTAAATATACGTTCCTCTGCAACATCTTTGGCTACAACTTCTTCTTTGACCCCAACTTCGTTCTCACTTTTGGCCTCATTGATATCTCTAGTATCAGGTGTTCGCCTCTATGCTGACTCCATGGCATCCAATCGAGCATGAATTTCTCTCATCTCCCTTTCCACGGCTGGATCGGGTAAAGTTCTCTATAGATGTCTCCTTGGTGCCATTGTTTCAATCTATCCATGCTGAATTCAAATCACAACTGTCCCTTGTCTTCCCTCTACATAAAACAAAATTTGTTAGCTTCGATTGCACCTGACGCAGACCCCCACCTCAACAAGGTCTGCTGACCTCTCGATCTTTGGATCTTCCAATTCTCGAGCCGAAATGGCTCCTTGGTCCCCACTGGAACCCTTCACACATATAACCACATGTCTCCTTTTCTATGCTCCGCCCACGCAAAAATGCGCTAGACACGAGCCTCCACTCCACGTGACCACCGATGTGACCACAAACTTAACCCCCAAAAGGTGCGTCAGGTTTCTTGATTTCGGGACTTTTGTTGCGAGTCACCCTGACTCCTCCGATTCACAAAACCCCGAAATGGGATAATGCTACCTAGCTCCTCCCTTATTCTTATACCATATGACCTCGAGTCAAACCTTGGGGTCCACCTCCGAGTGCGTCGGGATTTTGCATGTCAGAACTCGCGATGTGACTTTTCTCCCTTTTCTTGATATTCGAGCTCACAACTTCCTCTCCACAGATCAACGATCCTGAACCTCCCACGATCTGACGGCCCAGATCGCGTCGAGATTTCACGATTCGTGACCTTTGAGTAGCAAGTTCCTCCACTCTCCTGACTCCCAAAATTCTGATATTTTAGAGCACCAAATCAATGGCTCACGCTCCTCTGGATCTAACAGATGCTATCTCTCCTAAGCTTGTGGGTGTTGAAAAAATCTCGGTCGTATCCTCTCCGCGGATCTACTGGATCCAACGGTCCACATAAATCAATGTTTCACCTTTCGAGAATTTCCACCATCCGTTCAGGCTCTCAATAGTTACTCGCCAAATAATTCAGCGTCCTTCCTCTCGAGCTTGATTCTTGCTGCAAATTCAAGGATTTTAAGGAATTCTTGCGCGCACTCCTTATGGCCCTCACGATAATCCCTAATTATCTGATATCTCCCAACTCTGTGCACTCCTTGCCACAAAAGTTCTTCAACTGCTCCCTTGAGTTGGAAAAGTCTAAGAATTTTCTCAGCCTGCGCACACCTTGCATGACTCTGTACTATACTTGCACTTCTGTTGGTATAAGAACAACTTTATCTCTCCTAAGCTTTTCTAAGGTAAAACTCAGAATTTTGTCAACGCACTCCTTGCGGACCTTCACTGCACTCCTTGCAGAAGTTCTTAGGACGAAAATAAATTTAAACTTATACTCTCCCTCTCATAGACTTCATACATTCAACATGGATTCATACACATAAAGCATTGAAACAAATACATAACAGAGCATATAAGCAAACTGTAAACATACCATTCAATAGATGCAAACAATAACCATAAAACACCATGAAATTGGGTCAAAGCATTCTCATATTAATTCAAGTGCTTGTGCACATGGTTTCTATAGCAACAACTATCAGCTCAAACAACTTCTACAATCTTCGTTCTTCTCTGCTCTCCTCTGCTCTCTTTCTCTACAGTTTAATTACAATGAGAATCGATCATACAATACATACGAGGGAGATTTCTTGAGTTTTCCCTCCTACAACTCTAAGCTATCTTATCAAATTAAAGACTACAACTACTTTACATTTACTACATTAAAT